>JAJONR010001426.1:0-119517 GCA_029582245.1 Solanum etuberosum | reverse complement strand
AATACATATCTTTTATCGGATTATCGTGGTATCTTCTATTTTTGTGGGTTGATTATGGTCCTGCCTTGTTGTAGTAGCGAGGGGGGCTGTGAGTAAAAGTCATTAGGCCACGTGAATTCAGCGAAAAAGGTATGTTAAGGCTATTCCCTTCTTACGGCATGTTTCCTTAAAGTTTAGGAGCAATGTAATTGGGTTGTTATCGTTGTTATACTTGTATCCATTAGTGTTGATTGTTGGCTGCTCGACTGGATATAATCCTCCTTTGTCGGGATTCTTATTCAGTTAGTAGCGTCCCTATTTTGGACACGACTTAGAGGCTATTCATATAGGTTGCTTATAGCTATATTGCTCGCTTTTAGCCTACTGGATTGTTATTGTTGCCCTTGGGGCTATTGTGGTTAGCTGCAGAAATGTGATCTATGCCTAGAAGGGCTATGTTCTCCCTACAGGGCTATATTGACGCCTAATAAGGCTATGTGTTGCCTACAGGGTTATATTGATGCAAAAGAGGGCTATGTGCAGGCCACAGAGCTATGATGTTGCCTAAGAGGGCTATGCGCTGCCTACGGGGCTATATCGTTGCCAAAATGGGCTATGTGACTTCTTACAAAGACAAGGGGCTACCGATAGGGGTATGTAGGTTTATTTGGCACCTTCTGGGCTTATGGAGGCCTAGGTAGGTGGTGTGTTGTTTGTACCTGTCGAGCTTATGGGGGCTTGGTTAGGTTGTTGTTTTATAATTTGTTTGTATTTTTAGATTCAGTAGTGGGTTAGCATGCGTATCTAAATTTTGATTTCCTTACCTTATTGCTTTTGGTATATTATGATACTTGCTCATTTAGTCTATAGCCTTTCATACTCTGTACATTATTTCGTACAGGTCCCGACAGATCGATGAATTAGTGCTCATTTATGAATTTTGGCTTATCCAAGGTTTATTATTTCATGAATTGGTGTCCTCAATGCCTATTTTTTCTTCATAACTGATGTTAAATTGTTTATGTGTAGCCATGAAGGTTTATTAACAAGGAAAGGATATTACATTGCGAAAAGAAGCACAAAAAATATAATAAGGGGTTAAGTTGAGAAAAAGTAAGGTTGGAGCTCGCGAAAGTGAGTGGTTAGATTGCCAAAAGATCCAACAAGTTTGGCTCATGAGTAAAACCAACTCGGCGAACTGAAGTACAAAAGGGCACATCGCCGAACGAAACGACAATCTAGACTTAGATCGCCTAAATTAACAGAATAACTAGAGAAGGAAATCAAGTCCAATCGGTGAGTGGAAAAAGTCATTAGGAGATGTCCATCGGGTTCGCCAATTGAGAAGCGAAGATTTAAAAAGGTGAAATAGAAATTTGGCGATAAGGCCCAACCAACGACGGATCGCCGAGTAATTTTGCGAACCCGACTAATACCGCCGAGTTGGCTCGAGGTGAAATTTTGGGAAATTTTTGGAAACATATAAATCAGTTTTTGAAGAGAGAGAAAAGTTACTTTTACATTATTGAATATTTTATTAGCAGAAACGTCTATTCTCTTGGGGATTTTAAGCAAAAATATTGAGGTTTTAGGGTTTTAGTCTTAATTTTGGCATCCTGATGGAACATATTTTTGGTAATTCTTACTTAATTTTTACTATGTTTGGCTAAGACCCCTTACCTTAGGGGTGTGACTATGTAATCAAATACAGAAACTAGCTTGTGGGTATTGTTAATTACTAGATTAAATGTTTTTTTTCAAATGGGTTCAGTTATTTACTCATGTTTTAAGTTATGGATTGAAATTGCAAATTCAGTTCTAGCTTTAGCTCTCAATGCTTGCTTGTTAAAGATGCTTAGGGTGGAGAATATAATTGATAGTTGTATTGACTCTTGTCTTTACAACCCATCTTGATAAAGTGTGTCAAATTAAGGAATTGAGATGCTTCGCATCGTTAACTAACTTCGCTAACAATAGTTTACTAAATCCTCTAAACATTGATAACCGAAATTTATTGATTTACATTATGTTGTGTTATGGTTATTTCCATTCTACAAGAAGTTAGAACACTTTCATACTTCGTATTTGAATTCTTTCTCATACCATTTCTCATAGGTTCGACCCCAACTTATCATTGGGTTTATACTTGTTGACGACCGTCTACATTGTGAATCATAAGAGGTGTAGTTGAGCAATATCAATGCGTTAGTACAAAAATGTACCAAGTATGATAGCTATTCATAGAGATATAAAATTCTTCTAAAAAGGACCTTTGATGTCATGCAAAGACAAAGTTAAAACAATAAGAAAGGGAGTTAGAAAACATCATAATAACCATGGCCAATGCAAGTAAATCTCATCTTTGAACAGTTGTTAAATACTTCTTGAAGTTACCGTGTCCATCATTATTATTGCGGGAAATTATTTTTAACTGACATAGAGACCATGTGAGCTATAACATGGAATCCGGTTTTCACCCCACACCGAAAAAAGGTGTCCTAACTTTCCAAGGTAAGAACCATGAACTTCTAGCTTAAGTAGATCTATTAGCTAATGTCTATCTAAAACAACCTATGATGATACATAGTTTGTGGGACAAGGGTAATCGCCACTTGTCCACTCAATACTAAGCATAATTCCCACCTAATAGTTATCAATCATATTTATCTTATCTTTAAGGGACATGGGTAATCGCCTCTTGTCTTTTCATTAGAAGACATGGATGATCGCCGCTTGCCTCATCATTAGAATAGCTCCTTAACTTTGATTCATTTTAGGTGAGAAGACCTTTCAACCTTAGAACCCTTTATGTTAGAAATCCTTTCACAACAATCAACACCAACAAAAACATTTATGCTAAACTCTCAAAGCAGTGTATATCATATTTCATCAATTTCATAAGAACATACATATCTTCATAAATCAGCTTTCATAGTTCCAAACTTTCAATCACCATAATCTAGAAAACATGGGTTAAGCGTGGGTTCATATGGATTCATCTTATAAACATGGAATTATCCCAATTCATCCATAATACTTCATAAAACAATCAATTATATCAACATTGAAAGGAACCCATGACATGGAAGAAAACCCTAACTTCAATTGGAGTTTCAAACATCAATATTTACGAACTCTATGTAGGAAATGGTGAAATTGGAGAATTGAATTAAAATCCTAATCTTCTTCTTCAAGCTTTAGAGAGAGAAATATTGGAGAGGACGAACTTCTTCTTCTTTTAGGAATTTGAGAGAATGAATTGAACTAGGACATTTTGTGAGTAAAATATTTTATATAGGGCTTTGGGTAAAGGGTAAAACGAAATAGTATTGAATTAAAACAATTAGGAAAAGACCCAAAAGCCCTTGACTTAAAAGCTGATGGACCATCTTCAGGGAAGCCTTCATGGCCCGTCTAAGACAGCAGGGCATTTCTAACGGGTTGTGAAGGGGGTTCTGCCTGGCACACTTCACTGTACCCTTTCACGAATAACTTCATGGTCCATGATGGGTTTCACAGGCCGTTTAGTCACCCGTTGTCCTTTACCAGTGGCTAGGGGTGAAAACCCCCTTCTATGCGACTCATGTGACGACCCCCTTGATAGTCTGTCAACCTCACCACTGGCCGTCTAGGCGTCTGTCAAGGTGAATCTTGCCCAGGCTAGTTCAGGGAACTTACCCCGAGCCCATTAACCGACCGTGGTCCCCTTTACCGCCCGTTTGGGGATCCATGGAGGGTTTCATGGTCAACTGTTGGGCTTGTGAGTTTCCCACTTGGCCCCTTTCTAGCCTTTATCGAATCTGAGGTGTTACACAACTACCACTCAAGTCTCCATAGTACAATCCCGAACAACCCGTATAAAAGGATAATCACGCAGGTCTGGACTAATATCCTACACAAGTGTAGAAGCAAGAGTACCAAAAAATAAGGTACTCAACAAGCAAACTAATAAACACGAGGTGAAGCAAAATAGAATCCGATTACTCCTTGCATCCCAGTCAATCCTCCTTAAACTACAACAAGCACAAGATCAACCCAACCTAAGAATTCATGAATCCATTATCATATAGTGTAACAAGAATACCTGAACAGTTACAGATCAACCAAAGTCAAATATCAAGTCATCAGTTAATGTTTGTAACCGTTCTCACTTCACACAAGAAAGCACGTAAGGATTAAGACAAGTTGCCCCTCACCACAGATAATCTATAATCAGAATGTTCCGTAATCAAGACTCTTAACGACATAGATTTAACAATCACAACAATGAGGTGCTATGTAATGAAGTGAAATATCTATAAAGTGTTGCATGTCTATCCTATGATACACATCCGTTGAATATCACACTAGAACCCATGGGGGGTGCACAAAGTCCATTTACCCACCGAAACAAACCTTGTCACCAATATCACTAGCAGGAATCATTTCCTATCGGCATCAATATCACCCTCCAAAATAAACCTCGACATCAAATATCACTAGCCAAAACCATTCCCTATCGGCATAATCACGATAGATCTCATTCTAGTGTTTCAGAATCAATACAAATAGGCATGTTTACACAAAAATGACAAGATAACAATTAACTGGGAATTCTCAATAATAACAAAACCATCGTAGTATTTCATCAATAACTCAATCAACATCATCACTCAAGTCTTTCACAATGTACCACACAACAAATATCATTACATTGCATTTTTTGTTATTCTCCTTTTTATCAATTAGATCAATCAATAAAAGCAATTCAACCCATCACAAGTTTTCATTACTCCCCTACATATACACAAGGAAAATAAAAGATTCCACAAGCTTTAACAAAGGTTTAGAAGTTCACTTGCTACAATTTAAGCACACTATCACTCCGTAACTTGGGTATTCCCCTACTTTGAGACTCCAAATCCATACAAGCTATTCAAATACAAAGTCACAATAAGAATTCAGAACTCTCAACACCCATATAAATGTTTTTGTAAAAAGGGGGGCAAAATGACCCAAAAATCTAATACAGGAAATGAGGGGTAAATTTGGAATTTAATATAAAATTCCGTTATCCAAAACATTTGGAAACTACCGGTGAAAATCATTTCGAAAAATGGAGTTGTATTCAACTCATAAACACTATTTTATCAAACTTGAAGTTCATGAAAATTTTCGTTAGGTTGAATCAAAAATAGCATTTTAGATGATAAAATCTTGAAATAATTCATGATAAATAAAGAGGGGGAGTTGAAATTCATTACTCAATCGAATAATCACAAAAATACACGTTGAAATAACTTCACTGAAGCCTCTAGGGTTCAAAAATAGGGAAAATGGGAAGAAATCTCAATTTTGAGAGAACATTTTACCAAGTGAAACTTACTCTTCGGTATCGTAATGACTAATGCTCGTGATTGCGTTGAGTTAAGAATGGTCAACTGACCATCACGATCGCGGTTGGACACCACACCATCATGAGATGGGGGTCTCGCAATTGCATGACCAAATACCCCGGCACCAAAAAGTGAAATTAGCAAACACATAAGGCAGAATTATTTCTTAAAGGACCTTCGGGATTCTTTCTGAACCCCGCACACACAAACCAAATATGCTAACCAACTAAACTTGATGTTCCAGACTCATTGGAACAACCAAAATATGAATATGAGGTTTCGTTGACCCGTAAGTCATGAAAGTCGCAATAAACCAACATAAATACTAAGCTCGAGACCTCTGAAAATTCAACCAAAAAATCATCTAGCCCTAAAATCATTCCCTAAATCCAAAAGAACTGTCGAAAATCTGATCTGAGCAACCTAACCCCAAATGCTGACCAAAGTCAATCCAAGGACTAAAATCACATAAACTTCCAACTCGACGCCTCAAATCAATGAAACAACTCCGAATCAAAAACCTACGACTCTCCTAGTCAAAATTCAATATTTTAGAGCTAGTGGAACTAACAGAATTTCATTCTGAAACTCGAAACTCAAAATAACACCGAAACTACTTTTAACCAACTTAAACCTTCCAAAACTAAAAACTTCCAAAAACTTCAATCCTTTACTTAACGTTCAAAACAAACTTCACAAACTGATCAGAAATGAATCCGGGTAACTATCAGGATGGGTAAAATGGTAGTTTTTTTGAAAATTTCCAAAAATTACCTTACAAGTTATTACATTTGGCTTGTCGGAAAACGTGGAAAAATAAACGAAAAAGAATGAGGGTTAGGCTAAATTAGTAAAAAAAACATAGTTTTTTAGATTCAATTGTATTTGACCTGTAACACATCGGAACTCAGAAAAGAAAGAAAATAAGTTTTTGGGTTACAGACAGTGTATACGGGTCCTATCTAAGGATTTTTGAATCTTCTATGAGCCATAGATTGACACCGTCGGAGGAGAGAAAATAATTTTCAAAATTCAAGTCCCAGTACCCTTTTTACAATTCAACAGGACGACCATTCGCTCTTTGTACGAGTTGTAGATAGGTCTCATAGGTGAGTCCCAGACTTAGTAATATTTTGAAGGTTAAGTTGGTTTTTACGGTTGGTGTATATGGTCCGTATGAAGACCTACGAGCGGTGGACAGGTCCCGTCAAAAGTTGGTCCAAAAATATAGTTTCTGAAATTTTTTGCGGTTGACTAGTATTCTCCATAGAAAGTTTTACAGACCGTTAATTAAGTCTTATAATGCATGATTCAATATTAATACATGATATTTAGTTGAAATTAAGTTGAACCATGCCCAAATTATGATTTTCAACTATGAACCAAGGATGAGCTCATGAACCTATGAACTATGAATTAATGAAGATATGCATGTTTTAATGAAATTATTTTAAATGACTTGGGGATGTTTTTAAAGGAAAGTATCAATGTTATTGTGAAAGGTATTTCTCACATATGGTTTCACATTGGTCAAAGGTTTTATCATCTATATTGAATTATGTTTAAGGAGTTATTCGATGTTTGGATCTTGAAAGATGTGGATTGGTATTGATCATTTTCTTTCCTATGTTATATTTGATGTTTGACGTTTATCTATTCCTTTGGGATTTAGACTTTGCACCGAGAGGGATTTTTGGTGGAGGTTCAATTAGGGTAGTCTCTAGTAGCAACCTCTAGTCCCAAACTACGTGCCTCCTTAGGATTGTCTTAAATAACCTAGCTAGTGGATCCACTTTAGCAAAAGATTATATGTATGCTTTCTACCTTGGCAAGTAGATTCCCCTCCATTTGATATAAGGGATATACCAGATTCCATGAAATTACTCTCATGGTCTTATTGTCGGTCAAAGTTAATATCACACAAAATGACTATGTCTTCTTCAAAGCTTTTCTTATGTCCCCTATTTCAAATGCATTGACTATATCTTATGGTTTTCATGTTTTGCTTCCATAAACCTCTAATTGTTCAAAGTATGATGATGTCTACATGCTTTAAACCATTCATGCTATCATGCCTATTTTTATGCATATTGCCCCATAATTATTACATTTCATATACAAATTCATACTTGTGCCTACATTATTTCATAAATGTAGGGTCTGACGTTCCTACCTCGCACACTTGTGGTTTCACATCTCTTAAGTGTTTCAAGTGATTGGTGAGTCCTCATGTTCCGAGGACCGAGACACTTTATAGTTTTATTTCATTTGTGTCTTCAAACTTTTTATTTGATGTATCGGTTACATCCTAATAACCTTCCTTATGATGTATTAGATCACTTATTGAGACTTATGTTAGACTTATGATTTGTTAAACTCTTTGGATAAATGAAATGCTATCTTTTAAAGTCATTATTTCTATTATCTTGTATGATGTATGTTAAGTGGCTTGTATAGGGCCTCTCGGGGTCCTATACGCCATGTTACAGCTAGGGTATACATTGGGTCGTGACATGAACCCAGATTGATTTTTTTCAAATCTGATTTAAAGTTTTTTGGGTAATTGGAGATGGTTTCCATTTAATTTATAATGGATTTGATTTTTTAAAATAAATTTTTGTATATATATATGAGCTTAAAAACTTGTTTGAAAGTAACCCTGGTGAATCCGATGGAGATGGTGGTGGTGGCGGTGCGGCTTAGGGATGATGAATGGCGGTGAGATTTAGTTTATGGTTCTTTGTAGCAGAAAGCAAAAAAAGGAAAAATAATAATGAATAATACATATATTTATAGAAAGAATTATTAAAAAATAAAATTTTCCTTTTTGTGTTAGTGCTCACTCTCTCAGAGAGTGAAATTCACTCACTTTGCCACGTAAGCATTTAGGGAGTTAATAATTTTATTTTTAAATAATTCAAGGGGGGTGATATTACCCCCGTAATGTTAAAGATTGTAGTTGAAAATTCGGTAATAGGTTGAGGGGGCATTTAGCTATTTGATTTTCTTCACTTATTTTTATATTCATTCGAAATTAACTTATTTTAAATAGATGACATTTGATGTTAAATTTTTAATCTAATGAAATGGAAAAGTGATAACGCTCAAACTACTCTCTGAAACAAATCGAAAGAGTAAGCGGTAGTAGTAAATAAAAATTCTCAACTAGAAGTCGGGTCGAATCTCACAGAGAATTCTATAAAGAAATTTAGAATGTAAATCAAGTCATTTGTTGCAATAACAATATTTGGGTGGATGATTCCACCAAATTTATGAAAAGGGTTTTATTATCAATAGTCACAATTAAACTAATATTACAGAAATTCAAATAACTAACAAGTAATCTAGGGGTACGGGGATCTAAAATCGATATCACGTAGAGGTAAATGTGTTTCTCTATAGTGATAGACATTCATGGATAGGTCGGGTCATCTTTAATGACTTAAATATTCTTTCGATCTCATAACATCAGTTCATAGAATCTCCTTTATGTCACATTTATGTGCATAACTAAATAACCCAATACCTTACACTATTCTCTCTTTCAGTGCAGAAATAGGGAAAATATATTTTACCCATAATCTCTATTTTCAAGAAAATTATAGACATCAAACCTAAATTGCAAGTATCGAACTAATTACCCACTCCAATCAATAACTTTCGAGCATCAATCGGAGATCGGAATTAGGAATTATGTTTGCAGCCTTAACCCGTAAGTTAACTCCATGCTAATTAGCACAAATGAATGTATGAACAACAACAAAAAAGAGTATAACACAATACACAATACAAAAAATCAACACCAAACCCTATAATTGCACCCCTAGACTTCGTGGTTTTAGCCACCCATCACAAAGTCTAAAGAAATATATCTTGCATGAAAGCATCCATGGGTAACATGAAATTATGCAATTACAAGCATTACCCACTTTAATTTCAACTTCAAATTCTCAATTTCAAGAGCAATGTTGAAAACCCCAAAACTAAAAGTGTTCTTTTGAAAGTAAAGTAGATCTCTCATTAAAAGATTCAGAACTCTCTAACCATTTTTGAACCCTTCGTTCTCTCTCCTTTAGGCTATTTGGTTTTTTCCAATATTTTACCCAAAACTCAATGTGTGACCCATTCAGCAACGTTAGTCGGGCTCGCCGAGCACATTTGGTGAATTGCCTATTGCTCTTCAGCACACATTTCTCTTGCTTTAGGCTTCAGGTGTTTGAACCTCAGCCGACGATCTTATTTCTTTCTGCCTTTCATATTCGGCGAATCATCTAGTACCACCTTTGTTTGCCTTTTAAGCCTTCAATTCTCTCCAAGTACTGTGACCTTTGGTGATGGTCAGAAAGTTCACCTTTTTCATGCGGCAAGAAGTCGTTCCTCTTTAAGTTCGCCGGTCTGCATAAATTAATTCAAGTGATGAGCACTGTCAAGTTAGGCAAGGTCATGCCACTTGGGAGATCCTCTCTACTTGTTGGGCAATGAACAATGTGGAATTCACGCTTCTTTTAATGTTTTTGTCCATTCTTTCAATCATTCATCCTTGCCTTCTCCCTTAGCCTTTATAGCTGCAAATCATCAAAATATCATTAGAATAGGACATATAAGGCATTGAGAACACTAATTATTGAATTAAATAGGCCTCAAATGAGTATAAATCTACCATTAATCAACACTCCCAACTTAAACTTTTGCTTGTCCTCAAGTAAATCAAGCACACAACTAGTTTGACAAGGGTGTCTGCAACACTTCTCTATGAGAGCTAACATGCAAGTGTCAGTTCAAGACTACTCTCTATAACATGCTACACTCAATCATGATAAAAATCCTTCAAATGATGACTAACCAGTATCAAACAAAGATCAGTCTCACTATAGCTTCTTTTCTAATGTGAGACCATGTTTCAACAAACTCATTCAAGTGCCCTCATATCAAAAACAATTCCATGCTCTCACAAAGCAAGTCAATAAAGAAGTAAGGAATCAATACAATTCTCACTATCCAAAGGAGAAATACATGCAAGCTTCATCCCATAGGTTTACCCATATTTTTCAATCATCACACATAATAGTTCGTGCAAGATCTCAAAGGTCTTTTAGGCTTGTGATGGGTTGAGGGATAAGATGTGGTCAATTTGGCTCAGTGACTTCTCCTTTTCAAAGCATTGTTGCAATCATCAACATCTATTCTCAAGTTTTTCATTCTTTTTCATTTGAGAAATCAAACTTTCACTTGTCAATCATTTTATTGGAAACCCCTTTTGGTTTCACCAAACTCTCCTTTTCATTTCAAATGTTGTTCATCACAATCTCTTTTATATAAGAATGGGTTCATTATTTTTGTAACACACTTCAAAGTTGAGTCTCATTTCATCTTTATTTTCCTTGAACTTGACTTTCCTTCATCCTTCATTTCCACACCCCAACTGAGGCTTTTTGCCTAAGTTGGCTATTCAAACAAACCAATGCTTTGAAAAGGATTTTGGGTGAGAAGTTATGGGAAATTTAGTTCAAGAGGTTTCAATATGGTTTTCAACAAATTTTTTAGACTCAAATGGTGACAAAATGGATGCACACCCTCACAAGGTAGTGAAAAGAGGATAGGGAAATATTGGCTCCCTCTCAAAATTTCTGCACAAGATCATTCCTTATACTTACGAGGGCTAGGCAATTGAACTAACAAAGAAAATTCTAGGCTTTTTCAAGCATGCTACCAAGTATAACCTCACCACACACGACACTTCAAACACAATCATTTAGCACTGTCCGAAAAGATCAAAAGCTTATGTGTGATGTTCATTGCAAGACTTACATCAAAACGCAGCTAGTCAACATAAGATTCATAAAGATCGCTCAAAAATCTAACCATGTGGATTTCTTTTCAAGCATGCTACCAAGTATAACCTCACCACACACGACACTTCAAACACAATCATTTAGCACTGTCCGAAAAGATCAAAAGCTTATGTGGGATGTTCATTGCAAGACTTACATCAAAACGCAGCTAGTCAACATAAGATTCATAAAGATCGCTCAAAAATCTAACCATGTGGATTTCTTCCTTGAAACACAAACACTAGACGTCATGATCATCATGAGTACTATTTAAGACATCGATATGGAACACAATCAACAATCAAATTTTTATCAACGAAAAGTCAAGAATTTCACGATTTCCAAAGATCATGGGGAAAAAAATTTGAGAGAAAGAGACAAAATAAGATAAACCAATAAAAATTAATAGAAAATAAATAAATTACTACAATCATCAAAAAAATGAAAGTAAAAACATATAATAAAAAGGGGAATATTTGCACAAGTGCCCTTACACCACCAAAATAGTAAAAGTATTATCCTCAATGCAAAATAAATAAAAGAGTAAGGGAGGAGACGTAAAAACTCCACCTTACAAGCTATGTATTTTGAGTTTTCTCATTAGGAGTATCGAGAGGAGTGACATCATCCTAGGCATTAATGCCCGAAAATATGATCAGTGGAGGCACCAATGTAGGATCAAACGATGAATCAGTGCCCGACACATCACTAGGAGGAATAGTGGATTCCGAAGAAACTCCATAGGTTCCCACTGCGGAGGTAACCTCAAGAGATCTCTCAAATGTCAGATGAACCATCATCTCTTCAATGTCCTGCAACTCTGTTAGTGTCACAACAATCCTCTGCTCGTCCTCCTTTCTCCTCAGCCTCTCTTCATCGGTCTCATTGTCTAAATAATCATCAGCCCTATCATCCTCTCTCTCATCACCAACATCAACAACTTTATCATCAACAATCTTCACATCACCTCCACTTGGCTGCACAACCACACTATGGGAAAGCTCACAACGAGGAATGACCGGGGTCACATACACAAAAGCATCAGGTAAGGGAATCTCTCCCTAGAGCATGGATATATCTGTAGACCTCTATTGGTCTACATCATCCCCTAAAGCAACCAGCTCACCCCTTATCGAGGAGAGCATATTCGACCGACTCTCAACTTCTTGTGTGCCTTGTATGTAGTGGCACGATTATTCAATCTCACCCGATGTGACTCAATAGAGGCCTCACACTAAGTCAAGCTAACCCTCAGTGGATCTTAAGCAACCACTATATCCCTATCAATCTTCTTGGGCAAATCTGTCTCAACCCTCGCAGCCCTCACATCTGGAGACTAGGCAAGATTATTAATTTGATAAATCATGGTCTGGGTTAATGGGGGATGGGAGATAGGAGGGGGCAGGTGCAAAATCCACAATAGTGGAAGAAGAGGGTACTGAAGAAGGCAGGGGCATACCTGGCTGCTCCACAGAAGAAGCAGATGGAGTGGCCTCAGAAGAAAGTATGGCATGATCAACCACGGTCATAGTGTTTGGTGGTGGCAGCTTTCTCTGAGCCGCATCATCCATAGATAACCAACCTTAATCTTCCAGATGTCATTGGAGGAGGCCAAGGTGATCCTAACATCAGTCTTCCCTTGAAAAGGACCTCTTACGTTTTGACATAGTTGTGTGACCAAGACCAGGAAAGGTAGAGATGTCTGCTCCTGTCTTGCTTTCATTAGCATCTCCTCAACAATAATCTCACCATCTTTGATCTCCATTCTATCTATGATTCTCTCAACTAGTACAAGTTTTGGATACCAAAGGACGGATTCATTTTTGGATGGCATGATATTGCTACTGATGAACCCAAACCAGTATCTGGAGGCTACATTCATATCTTTCTTATGAATCATCACTCCCTCAACCAACCATGGCGGGGAGATGTAAGAAATGATATGAGCTAACCAACCCTTCAGGTCATCTACGTTTTTGTTCAGTCTGAGTCGTAGATAAGCATTACTTGTACCCTTTGTACCCAATACTTCATTATTTTTTCCAGCATGGCATTGCACAATCTTGCCGCGAACCTTGACTTCTTCTAAGGGATTTCACATTCTGCCCTTTCTCTTTTTTGGCAGTGGCTCTATGTAGGCTTCATATAACTCCCGTACCCATACTGGAACATATGGAGGTTGAGGTCTTGTGAACCTGCCGAACCCATGAAATTTGATCATGTCCAAGATTGCAGGGTATGCACTGACCACCCCATCTGTGGAGAGTCTTCTCTCCTACAAGATTGTTCATTCTCTTGTAGTCTTTAGCCTATTTAGCTCTCGTGGAGCTATGATTGGGAGAACTCAAGAAATGGGTGCCTTATCCTAGGAAGGATGCACCAACTTTTATTGTATGTCAGTCCTCTTCCTAACAACACCTTTTCTTAGTTGCTCATTTTCATGCGTCAGAGCATGAAATTGTTCATTTTTGAAAAGGCTTATTTATAACTATCTCCTTATGCCTTTTTAAAGGAGAAGGAGGAGGACAGTCTCTTTTTGATTCTATGTCAGACCTCACAACCTGTTTCCCTTTTATTGTAGCCATTTCTTGCAAGACACAATCATAAAACATATATATGGTGAAGGTTAGTTGAAATCAAAATTACAAAGAAAAAATAGTTCAAAAATGTTCAGAGGCTCGCTTGCTAGGAAAGCGGTTTGCCTAACAGGTTGGGGAAGCTCAAGTGAGCTCACCGAAATGGAGAGTAAACATTTTCAAAGAACTTATGGTGTGATGGGTAGAGTAAACTCCAACTCGCCAATTTGTTGAATTGCTTTCGGCGGGCCAAGACAAGTCCTCCAAAAGTGATAGTGCAAAATTAAAGGAAACAGGCATAAAAGGCGATGTCCACTCCAACTAGGCGATCCGTCGAGTGGGTTTCAGCGTACTAAAACAGGTTCGCCGAATGGAACAGTATTGTTGCTACACATTCAAGCAAGAAATATGAGCTAGGTCTTACTCGGTGATTCGCCTAACTACCTTGGTGGGATAAGACAAGACCGCCCCCGCCAAACAGGCAGTGTTCATCCCAGTGCCTATTTTCATGAAAGAAATCATTATACGCAGCAATACCCAATTCCTCTTTACTTTACAATCTACCCACATGCATTTTCTACCCTTGGATACATATACATCCCCCAATTATCACAACTTATTATTCAAATTGACGATTTGCCCTTAAGAAAGTCATCACTCCATCTACGATTGGGCAAAATAAGTAAATTGGAGCATCATCGGGCTAATCAGACTACATCCACATGAAATTCAACCAAGACGGGTACATATGATGACTCAATTTAAACATTTAACCAACATAATCAATTGTAGTAGTTTTGGGTACATATTCAAATATCTAATATATGTGTAGAGTTGAAAACGATCTATTTAGCACTACCAAGCGAAATCAACCAACAATATATTTCAAATGGCCTTTAGACCATATCTAAAAACACCATTTTAAGCACAAACAATAAGATATGAATCGAACACCAACCTCATGTAGACACAAAGTACAATAAAAGAAAGCAATCCAAATGCACTCTAAGTACTCAAGACACAGACACGAGGCACTCTCACACTAAAAAAATGGTATTTAAAGCTTAAGTAAGTTAAAGAGTTCAAAGTTATCAAAGGGTTTCTTTTGAAAACGAAAATACCCTTGTCCTTTTTATGTCAGGAACATTCAACTGTCTACAACTAACTTTTTTGAGTGCATTCGGTGAATCGCCGAAGGAGCTGAAGCTCGCCAAAGAGGCCTAAATGAATACCAAACCTTAAGGGTGATTCGACAAACTTGATGGAGTCTTCATAGCGTATTTCAGAGGATCGCCGTTTGGATCTCAGGTCGCCTTAGTAACAGTAGACTTTTTCTTTTTTCCAGCTCAAAAGGCGGACAAGAATGAGTACGCACAATGCCTTCAGCAAATCACTGATATGGTTGTTGCATCGCCTAAGTTTTCCTTTGCAACACTTTGACTTCCTTTCAACCTGCACTCACAATACACATTATTCAAAAAAAATAGAACAAAAGTAAAAACTTGGTTTGCCTCCTAAGAAGTGCCTTATTTAAAATCATGGCACAACATAGTTTTCATTTCTCAACAATCAATTTTTGGGTTTGGTATGGTATCACTAGGCAATGTTCCCTTTTTCCTTGGATTTAGATGGGCGGAGATCAGGCACATTTGATTTTCCAGCAGTTTGATAGACATCAAATGAGAGGTCACCATTTGATATAAGGTGGAGAAGTCATTTTTCAATTCTTTCAACACATTGTCGGACCCTTCAACCTTATTGAAAATCCTTGTAAGCATTTACTCGGTTCAGTTTCCTTCAAGAACACCTAGTTCTTTAGTCGTGGACGGTCATGGGGAGGAATATACCTATCATTTTGAGCCTCCCGATATCTCCATTTTCCAACTATCCAATATTTCCAACCACTATCTCCTTTCTTGTTCCAACCTTGGTTCCCCCCTTGTAGTTGGTAGTTTGAGTGAGAACCCCCCATTCGGTTTACCAAATATTGTGCTTCCTCATTGTATAATGCCTCAAACTTGGAATCCTCCAAGCACTGCCACTACTTATTCCAACCGCATTTACCAATTTCAATCAACCTCCCATGACTTGCTTGGACAATAAATTGAGTTGAGACATCATATTGGCCAGATTTTCATCTCACTCATGCTCTTTCTCAATTTTTTTCTTACTCATACTCAGTTGTAGAGAAGACACTTTATCCTCTCTAGTACATAATGCTTGGTTAACATTGGTCATGTCATCAAGAAACAACGATGCTACCTCATATCATTGTCCCATCAGCCCACCTTGTGCAACATGATCAGCCACACCTTTATTTACTGAATAAACACTACAATAGATGTATTGTAGCAGCAAATGGTCAGGAACACCATATGTTGGAAATTGCACTAGTAATTTTTGGAACCACAACAATATTTCATGTAGAGGTTCACCTTCAATTCTCTTAAAGTTTTGGGTTTGGTCCTTAAATTTTACCATCTTCAAGGGGGGAAAGAATCTCTCCAAGAGCGCTTTAGTTAAATTCTCCCTAGAAGTGATAGAAGCATTCGGTAACTCCACCAACCACCTAGTAGCTTCACCCATCAAATAGAACGGAAATAACCTCAACCTTATAGACTCTTGTGAGATGTTTTTGAACACAAACAACCCACACATATCCACAAAATTTGGAAGGTGTTCGTGGGGATCTTCATGAGATAAACCTCCAAACGTTCCTCTCAATTGGAGTTGGAGTAATTGTTGAACTGTTTCAGTTACATGAAAAACTTCACTCCTAGTTGTGGGAGTTAACCAACTAGCTCTTATGGTTTGAATGACGTTCATCGGCATGTTATTCAAATCACCCATATTGTCATTTTGACCGTAGTGACTATCATTGTCACTACCTTGGTCACTCATGTTTTACACCTACAAAGTAGCAAATAACAACACCAAGCAAAAATCTACTACAACTAAGCAAATTTACAAACGAATTTCTCAAATGGAATTCTCTGCCATCATTCCCCGTTCGGGGTGCCTTTTTTGATAATTCTCAAACTACTCTCTAAAGAAAATCCAAAGAGTACGTGGTCGTAGTTAATAAAAAGGCCCAACTAAGAGCCAGGATCAAATCCCACTGAGAATGATATAGCACGGAGAATTCTATACAGAAATTTGTAATGTATATCAATTCATTTGTAGTAATAAGAAAAATTGGACGGATGATTCAACCAAATTTATGAAAAAGGTTTTGTTATCAATAATCAAAATAAAAATAAAATTTGACATATTCAAATAAGTAACAAGTAATCTAGGGGTGCGGGGATTTGAATTCGATATCACGTAGGGGTAGTTGTGTTTCTCTATAGTGTTAGACTTTAATGGATATGCTGGTTCATCTTCTATGACACAAATCTTCGTTTGATCTCATAGCATCAGTTCATAGAATCTCTTTTTGGTCTCATCTATGTGCACAATTAAAACCCCCCAATACCTTACACTATTTCTCTTTTGATGCAGAAATAGGGCAAATAGATCCGACCCATAATCTCTAATTTCAAGCAAATTACAGACATCAAACCTAAATTGCAAGTATCAAATTAATTACCCACTATAATCAATCTCTTTCGAGCATCAATCGTTGATCGAAAGCAGGAATTAAGTTTCCAACTTTAACCCATAAGTTAAGCCCATGCTAATTAGCCCAAATTCATGTCAACACCCAACCCCATAATTACACCCCTAGACATTGGGGTTTCAGCCACCCATCAAAAAGTGTAAAGAAATTATACCTTGCATGAAAGTAGCCATGGGTATAACGAATAAAGAAATTACAAGCAATACCCATTTTAATTTCCACATCAATTTATCAATTTCAAGAGCAAAGTTAAAAAAATACCAAAACTAAAAGTATTCTTCACAAAGTAAAGTATTTCTCTCTCTAAAAGATTTAGCTCTCTAACAATTTACTAACCCTTCTTTCTCTATCCTTTGGGATATTTATAATTTCCCAAAATTTGGCCTAAAACTCGATGTGTGAACCATTCAACGACGTTAGTCAAGCTCGTCGAGCACATTCGGTGAATCACCAATTGTTTCTTAGCTCACCTTTCTTTTACTTTAGGCTTCAGGTGTTTGAACCTCAGTCGGTGAGATTGTTGGAGTCTGCCTTTCACATTTGACTAATCGCTGAGTACCACCTTTGTTTTCCTTTTAGGCGTTCAATTTTTCTCCATGTATTGTCACCTTCGACGATGGTTAGTAAGTTCACCTTTTGCATTCGACGAATCACCGTTCCTCTTTAAATTCGCTGACCTGCCTCAATTAACTCAAATGTTGAACATTGTCTATTTAGGCAAGGTCATGCCACTTGGGCGATTCGCCCCTTTGTTAGGATATCAACAATGTGGAGTTTACACTTCTTTTCATGTTTTTGGTCATTTTTCAAACATTTATCCTTGTCTTGTCCCTTAGTCTTAATAGTTGTAAATGATCAAAATATAATTAGAATAGGATATAATTAGGCATTGACAACACTAATTGTTGAACTAAATATTCCTCAAATGAGTGTAAATCTACCACGCATCAAAAGCCAAAAAAAACAAAAAAAACAAAAAAAATCGATAGTAGAATAGAGAAAAAACAATGAATGAAGGTAAAAAAAATGAAGAAAAAAGTTTAAATACAAGGCAAAAAACTTTTAAGAAAATTACTGGTATTGACTAAATTTAAATATAAGATAAATAAAATAAGAAGATTTAACAAAAAAATTTAAAAATTAAACTTGTATCGGGTACGTGTTGTACAAATCCAACTAAAGTACCTAGTTGAAGGTTTCACATCGGACAAAAGGTACACGAATGTACAAAAAATTGAGTAAAATCTAACTATAAGGAATGACACAACTCTAAGATATAATTAAGAGAAATAATGCAAGACAACTTACATTAACAAATACTCATCACAGAAAAGAAGAGTGTGAGCTCACTTATTTATGAACATGACGGAGCAGCGGAGAAAAAATATTTCTCTTCAATCAAAGCAAATGACAGAGGAAAAAAAGGGAGTGAGGAGTAAATATTTATCAACACATTTTACAAAAATCAAAACTCTTGAATAGTAACAATCTTAAAACAAGAGATTACAACAATTCTTTCTTTTTGAGGAGGAAAAAGTAAATAATGTATCTTCAAGACGAGATAGTAAATGTGCAATTACATTTTCTATTCCCATTGTATGCTAAAAACAAAAGGCATAATACATAAACGTACACTCCAAATAGGCTTCATCTGGAAAGTAATTACTCAAACTTTGAGATTGTACATATAGACACCTTAACTTGGTATTTTTAAATAAACTAGTTTCTTGACACGTGCGTTGCACGTGTGACCCATGTACATTTTTTTATATTTTTCTTAGAACGATTAAAATTCTATGAAACATGTGTGGTATGAGTAATAAAATACAACATTAGTTTATAATTTTTGTGTTCTTGTCGACAGCTATCCCATAACTAATCAAAATGCAAGACCCCTTCTTCATCGATTCAAACTAAAGCATGAATCAAATAACACAATAATGATATATAAGTGTTTCACTAAGTTAACTACACAATAAAAACGTTCACCTTGGTTAGGGATCTCATAGAACCAAATGATGGATTTATATAGATACAAATGAAGAAATACAAAAAGATATCTTAAAGTTTTAAATTAAATATTTGGAGGTTATGAATATGAAACACATGAGATTTATAAATATTAAAAATAATAATTGAATAGATAAAGGGATATGAGTTATGAAAGTGAATATCTAAATTAAATAAAAATAATAATAACTAAATGAAAGAAAGTCGGTACATCGTCACTTGCATCATTGTTTTCTTTCAGTTTATTCAACAGATGTTACTCACTCGAATAAGTTCCTCACTCTGGGGCATAATAGGATGGGTCATCTTTATACCTCTCAGCTTCAACACATGCTCAAATCATCTCTTCCAGCAACACATTGCATTAATCCCAGTCTACCTCTGACATGTTCTAACTGTGTCGGTTCAAAAAGTCACAAGCTCCATTTTTATTTGGTACATAGTGATGTTTGGAGTCCTTTTCCTATTTCATCAAGGATGAGATGTAAGTAATTTTTTGTTATTTATTGATCATGTATCTAGATACACATCGGTGTTTTTTTAAAAATAAATCTAACGTTCCAACTCTTATTATAAATTTGTTAAGTGTGTTTTACACAATTTCAAAAAAAAAACTATAAAAATATTTCTTTCTGATTCCGGGGGATTGTAAACTAAGACTAATCTTGTTGAGTTGTTCAAAATAAAGGAATTATATCCTAATGTAGTTGTCCTCATACTCCTGAACAAAATTGTTCGTAGAAAGAAAGACTCGACATGTTTTGGAAACTACAGTGGCTCTGTTGGGTATGTCTAATATATGCCAAAGAGTTTCTAGCCTGAAGCGGTACATACTTCTGTATACTTGATAAATAGAAAAAATTCCACAGTCATTGCCAATGAGATATTGTACTTCAAATTATTTCACAAGAAGCCTGATTATTCTAACTTGTGAGTTTCTGGTTGTGTTTGATTTGCCCATTTTCCAGCACATGAATGACAAAAGATTTCAGCAAAGGAGCAGGATGTATCTTTGTGGACTACAACGAAACACAAAAGTATTCAACATGCTATTTTTTTAGGGTCATTTTTTTTACAAACACAATTCTAAATATGCTTCAGAATCAGTTTATTTTCTCTAGAAATTTGATGATTATGTAGTAGCTACTACCTTATGATAACGATGATCTCCAACCCTCCTCTCCTTCAGGAATTTACTCTACATCCTCATCCCCATCTTCAGAAGAGGAATTATCACATCCAGTTACTCCCCCACGCCTATCTAGTAGGACAGACCGCCATACTCCTGAAGAGCTTGGTAACTCTCCTAGGAAATTTTGTTAGTCCTATGCCTTGCATACAACACTACACTATATTGACGTATCTACGTCTCACTCTTAGGCTTCTACACAAACTTGTTGGAAAGAGGCAATGTCGGAAGAGCTTCATGAATTGAATGAAAATTCTACTTAAGACTCTGTTGATAAACCAAACAAATGGAGTTCTTATTGGAAGTAAGTGATGTATTCCATTAAACTTAAAAAGATTATACAGTTGATCGCTACAAATGTCGATTGGTTGCTCAAGGGTACAAACAAGATTATGGGTGGATTATGAGGAGACTTTTGCACCTATTTCTTAGATGAAAACATTTAAAACATTATTGGTTGTGGCTTCAACAAGAGGCTGGATCTTACATCAAATGACAGGTCACCATTTGATATAAGGTGGAGAAGTGATGATTTTGAAATGTTGATTCATTTAGGGCTTGTTATTTAATGAATTAGTGTTCTTAATGCCTATTTTGTGTTCAAAACTAATGTTAAATTGTTAATGTGACTCCATGAAGGCTTATAAACAAGGTAAGGACATTACATTGCGAAAAGAAGAGCAAAAGTTTGAAAAGTTGAAGAAAAGTAAGGCTAGAGCTCGCCAAAGTCACTTGGCGATTCACCGAGTGAGCATCTAGATCACCAAAAAATCCGGCGAGTTGGCTCATGAACTAAGGCAATTCGGAGAACTCAAGTGAAAAATGGTGCATTGCCGACTTGATTCGGCGAGGTTAACTCAGATTGGCTAAAAGAATAGAACAACTTGAGAAGGAAGTCAAGTCCAATCGGTGAGAAAAGGGCCAAACAGCGAGTCCCCGAAGTCATTTGGTTACATCCATCGGGTTCGCTAACTGAGAAGTCAAGAATTCAAAAGCTGAAGCTGTTAATTGGCGATGAAGCTTGCTCATCTATAGATCACTGAGTCATTTGGCGATCACGACTAAACTCACCGATTTGGCTGCGTAGTGAAATTTTTGAATGTTTTTAAATCAATATAAATTGATTTTTGAAGAGAGAAAAAATATACTTTCATAAACTTTTGATTTATTTTAGATATTATTCCAATACTAAATATTCTTGGAGGGTATTGTTAATAGCTTGATTTAATGTTGTTTTGAAGTGGGTTCAGTTATTTACTCAAGTTTTCATTCATGAACTGAAGTTGCAAATTCGGTTCTAGCTTTAACTCTCTATGCTTGCTTGTTAATGTTTTTTAGGGTGGAGTATATGAGAGTCCGGAGTCTAAAGGGTAAAAAAAATTTGTCATAAATTCCAAAAGGGCAACAAAATTGATTTTAGAACCAAAAGGGCAATATTGTAACGGTTGAATTAACGTCGTCTAAATTAGGGTGGCCGCCGCGAGGCGTGATATCTAATGCGTCTTACAAGGCTCAGCAGCCTTGCGCCTTGCAAGGCGCAGGAAAATCAACGCCTTCCTGTAAATTAAAAAATAAGTATGTCACAAGTTTACACATTTCAAAAATTCATAGGAAATTAACTAACCCTGCATAAGTCTAGAGCTTACAAGGAACTAATGAATGAGGAAGATAAGGAAAATCTCAAGTGGCTTCATATTTTTAAGCAAGATTTACAATTCCCAAATATTAATTATTTTAATTAATTAAATTTATTTTTAGAAAAAGAAGAAACATTTTATAATTTTTTTTAAAAATTGTGTGGTGCAGCAAATATGACTTGTACAGTAAAAGCAATGTTCAGGTTAACGTGGAAGAGGTCAAGCCTTAATACATGTCTCTAATTTAAAAGGTAAACATTTTAGTTAAAAATGTTGATTTGGAAAATAATTTTTTTTTTATTCACAGGAAGGCGTTGATTTTTCTGCGCCTTGCGAGACGCAAGGCTGCTGAGCCCTGTAAAGTGCAAGGCAGCCGAGCCTTGTAAGGCGCATTGGATTTCACGGCGTACGGTGGCCACCCTAATTTAGAGGACGTTAATTCAACCGTTACAATGTTGCCCTTTTGGTTCTAAAATGAATTTTGTTGCCCTTTTGAAATTTTTGACAAATTTTTTTACCCTTTTGGCTCCGGACTAGAGTATATGATTGATAGTTTTATTGACTCTTGTCTTTACAACCAAGCTTGATAAAGTGGGTTAAATTAAGGATTTGGGTTGCTTTGCAGTGTTAATTTTGTTCAGGTTCAAAAGAACTTTCTTGAAACATAATAACTGATTGAAAAATGGTTGTTATAGTTACAATCCATCCTACCCGTTGAGAGTCAACGACTTAGAGCAATTAACAATTACCCATTAAGCAAAATTAGTATTTGTTTGCACACATTCCTAAGGTGCCCTCTCTACTTGTTTGAACCCTGCGTTGATTGTCTTCATTAACAATTGGATACCAAACTCTCTTGATAATGATAATTGAAAGCTATTAATTTACATTATGTTACGTGTTATTTATTTCCATTCTACAAGAAGTTAGAGCACTTTAATACTTCATATTTGAATTTTTTTTTCCGTACCATTCCTCGTGGGATCGATCCTAACTCACCATTGGGTTTATACTTGTAAGCGACTGCCTACACTTTGAATCATAAGAAGTGTAGTTGAGCATTATCACATATGACGCCGCTGCCGGAGAGTGGTGTTTAGAATTTTTTTATTGAAGTGTTTTCGTGAACTAATTTGGTTGTATTAGAACTCTCTTATTAGTTCTCTTGTTGTTTGTTTTCAATAGGTGAAGACATGAGTGTGAATGAGAGCAATGTTGTTAGTCAACATGGACACAATGGCGACATCGAAGACTTTAACGATGTTAATGCGGATCCAATGGGAAGTGCCGGTGCTATTCATTTTCTCCCAACTGGGGGGCAACACGATTTTTCATGTGACTGGAACTATGCTTCATCTTCTGCAAATGAAAGGTTTCTTTGGAGGACTTGCTCATGAAGACCCTCATGATCACACTCAAATTTTTGTGGATGTGTGTGGACCATTCCCCTTCAAGAATATCTCTCAAGAGTCAATCCGACTAAGTTTGTTTCCCTTCTTTCTAGTGTGGGAAGCAACGAAGTGGTTGGCCAAACTATCAAGGGACTTTATTATTTCATTGGAGGAGCTCACAGAGGTGTTCTATGGAAGCTTCTTTCCTCCCTCGAGGATGTTGAAGTTGAGGGACATCATTCAAAGCTTCAAGCGGATTAATGGGGAACCCATTAATGAAACTTGGTTGAGTTTTCAAAAGCTACTCTAATGTCCTACTCAGGGGTTGTCAGATAATGTTATGTTGCAATATTTCTACCGGAGTATTGACACTGTCAACAAGGGTGTTGCCCATCAACTTATTTGGGGTGGAATTATGAGACAACCATTTGTCGTGGCGTAGGCTTTGCTTGATGAGATGACCAAGATTAATCGAGCATGGGATATAAGGGAGGATCAAGTGTCTCCTCTCAATGTTGGGTTGACTAAATAACAAATGGAAAAGAATAAAAAGTGTGATGAAAACATGGACAAGATGATGACATAAATGAACTTGTTGACGAAACATGTCATGGGAGGTGGTTATAAGGTTGTGAATGCCTTTGGTGCTAGTAGTGGGATGAGCCCGGATTATGCACAATTTGACGCCTTGTATAATGAAGAGGTACAATTCTTGTCGAACCAAGTGGGGGTTCTTGCCTGAGCTATCCAAGGTTGGGCGAGAATCAAGGTTGGAACAAAGATCATGTTGGTGTTTGGAGAGATAGAGAACAAGAATGGCGTGATAGGGGTGCAAATTGCAGAGAAAGGGATGGTGATAGAGATCGTTATGTGCCTCCTCTTGACTGTCCAAAACCTAAGGAACCAAATGCTGATCCCAAAAGCTTTGGACTGAGGATATTCTTGCCCGCATCCTAAACAAGGTGGAAGGATCAGATAAAGTGCTCAAGGTGATGAAGGCTGATTTCTCCTCTTTGAATCAAACAGTGACCTATCATTTGGTTTCTATAAAACAACTTGACACCCATATGGGTCAAATTTCTTCTCACTTGAATCCGAGACCAAAAGGGGGTCTTCCTAGTGATACTATGGCCAATCCGAAGAATGTTAATGTGCAATGCATGGCCATCGTGACCTGGAGTGGTAAGGTTGTGGAAAGTGATGTGCCAAATGATAATAATGCAAGTTCAAGCAAAGGAAAAGCCATTGTTTTTGAAAGTTATATACTTGCCGAAGAGTTGAACAATGAAGCCTTAAATAAGGTTGATGATGCACCTAAAAGTATTGTTTCCGGTGATGCTAAAAAATTGAATGTGGGGGTTGTGCCTCTCTCGGTACCTACAAAGCCACTGCAAAAGTTACTCCACCATTCCCTCAAAGATTGAAGAAGAGGGATGAAGACGTAAAGTTCCAAAAATTTCTTTCCGTCTTCAAAAATCTTTCCATCAATCTTCCTTTGGTGGAGGCATTGTTAGAAATGTCGTGTTATCCAAGGTTTATGAAAGAGTTGGTCACTAAGAAGAGAAGTATGGATTTCGAGACAATTGAAGTATCCTATAGTTGTAGTTCAATTATGTCGAGCAACCTGGTTGTCAAGAAGGATGACCCGGGGAAATTTACTATCCCTTGCACTATAGGGATGTTCCAATTCGCTAAAGCATTGTGTGATTTGGGAGGCATTGCTAAACTTGATGCCCTATGCCATTTTCAAGCAACTTGGGCTAGGTGAGCCTAAACCTAAAACTATGCATCTTCTTATAGCCGACCGCTCTTTCAAGCGCCCTATTGGCATCCTTTATGACATCTTGATGAAGGTAGACAAATTTATATTTTTGACTTATTTTGTGATCCTCGATTGGAAATTGATGATGTTGACGTCCCTATTATTCTTGGTAGGCCGTTCTTGGCTACCGTGACAGCTCTTGTTGATGTGGAAAGTGGTGAATTTAAATTCCGGGTAAATGGTGAGGAAGTTACATTCAATATTTGTAAATCGATGAAGCAACCAAGTGACCTCTGTCACGCCCCGAGCTACCCCCAGGACGCCGACAGGGGACCTAGGATCATGAGTGACCCTAAGCTAACCCTGCTGGCATGACATAAGCATACTATGATAACTGAAATAAGATAATTCTGTGCGGAAGCTTAAACATGAAATGATGGGGAATACCCATTCTAAATCTGAATATATAATCTGAGAGTTTAACGACAACTGAAATATCAAACTCGAATACTAAGCTGAATATAACTATGTCTGAAATAAAGCCTCTAACTGACTAGAGATGATGGGACATGCCCCAGCTAAATCTACAAAAACTGAAACTAAAGACTGAAAGTAGAAAGATAATCATGTCAATCGTCCTCGAAGAATGAGGACTCACCACTGATGATGCTGACCTGAAGATCGGGAACTGATCTATGCGTGATCTGGAAGCTGAGAACCTGAACCTACATCACGAGAAGATGTAGCGCAGAGTATGTGTCAGTACTTGAAAGGTACTGAGCATGCAGGATAGAGTAAAGCTGAACAATATAAACATAACTTAACAAAGCATATAACTGAGCAATGATTTGATATAAGCATGATACTATACTGGAATACTGAACATAAACTAACTGAATGCAATGACCAAGTTTATAACATGCTGAGACTTAAATCTGACTGTAACTGATAACATGGTAAATGCAATAGAATCTGATTGTGAGGGAGCTACTAATAACCGATATAAAACCACATGAGCTAAATGTGGAGTCCGATGTATACGCCCCCCCCCCCCGAGAGGACCCAATATACCCTGCCAGAGGTATAAAGACATGACTGGCGTGATCACTAAAACCTTAACTGAAGGAACATGATACTAAGACTGAATCTGTGCATAAATGACTGAAAAATTGGAGAGGAACTATTCTCTCAAGCTGGAATGGAATCGGAAGGAAAGAGGTGAGGATACTTTGCCTTCATGGCTGCTTCTGCTTCCCAAGTAGCTCCCTCTACTAACTGACTCCTCCACAAAACCTTAACTGAAGCAACTTCTTTGTTTCTCAACCTCCTAACCTGACGATCAAGAATCTCAACTGGTACATCCTCATAAGAGAAACTATCTTTCACAGCCAGACTCTCTAAAGGTACTATGGATGCTGGATCACCTACACACTTTTTCAATAGCGAAACGTGAAAGACCGGATGCACTGCTACTAGTTCTGCTGGTAATTCTAACTCATAAGCCACTTTACCAACCCTTTTCAAGATCTTGTAAGGGCCTACATATCTGGGACTGAGCTTCCCATTCTTGCCAAATCTCATCACCCCCTTCATAGGTGACACTTTCAGGAAGATCCAATCATCAACTTGGAACTCTAATTCCCTTCTCCTTACATCTGCATAGGACTTCTGGCGACTCTGGACTGTCTTAAGTCTATCTCTAATAAGTTGCACTTTCTCCATAGCATCATGAACTGAATCTGGACCTATCAAGGCTGCTTCACCCACTTCAAACCAACTGGAGATCTACATCTAGGCCTATACAATGCCTCATAAGGGGCCATCTGAATGCTGGAATAGTAGCTATTATTGTAGGCGAACTCTATAAGAGGAAGGTGATCATCTCCACTGCCCTTGAAATCGATCACACAAGCTATCAACATGTCCTCTAAGGTCTGAATGGTACGCTTTGCCTGACCATCTGTCTGCGGATGAAATGTTGTGCTAAGATTAACCTGAGTACCAAGACCTTTCTGAAATGACTTCCAAAAATGAGAGGTAAACTGAGGACCTCTATCTGAGATGATAGAAAAAGGAACCCCATAGAACCTGACTATCTCATTAATGTAAAGATTGGCGTAGTCCTCCACCGAGTCTGTAGTCTTAACAGCCAAAAAGCGTGCAGACTTAGTAACTTTGTCTACTATCACCCAAATGGAGTCATGTTGTCTGTGAGTACGAGGTAAACCTGTAATGAAGTCCATGTTGATCACTTCACACTTCCAAGTAGGAATGTTGATCTCTTGAGTCATACCCCCTGGTTTCTAATGTTCTACCTTCACTTGCTGACAATTGGGGCACTTAGCCACAAAATCTGCTATATCCCTCTTCATGCCATTCCACCAAAGGACTTCCCGTAGATCACAGTACATCTTAGTGGCACCTGGATGAATAGAATACTTGGAATTATGGGCTTCTGCAAGAATCTACTGTCTCAACTCACCCACCTTAGGAACAGATAATCGACCCTGATAGCGAAGCACACCATCTCCCCCTTGGGAGAATACTTCAACTCTCTGCAGATGAACTGCACCCTTTAGTTGAAGCAATATCAGATCACTATCTTGCTTTTTCTTAACCTCCGCTACCAATGAAGATTCTGACCCATTCTGAACTATTACACCATCATCTGATATGCTCATAAGGCGAACTCCCAAGCGAGCAAGCCTGTGAACATTCTTTGCTAGTTCTTTTCTTTCTTCCTCAACATGTGCTACACTACCCATAGATAGTCTGCTAAGCGAATATGCTACTACATTGGCCTTACCAGGATGGTAAAGCACATTTATGTCATAGTCCTTGAGTAATTCAAGTCATCTCCTCTAGTGAAGATTCAACTCTTTCTGGGTGAACACATACTGAAGGCTTTTATGGTCTGTGAACACATCTACGTGAACACCATAGAAGTAATGTCTCAAAATCTTAAGTGCAAACACCATTGATGGAAGCTCGAGGTCATGAGTCAGATAATTCTTCTCATGCACCTTAAGCTATCTAGAAGCATAAGCTATAACATTACCTCACTACATCAACACACAACCTAGGTCGACTCTGGGCGTATCACAATAGATA
This sequence comes from Solanum etuberosum, assembly GCA_029582245.1. Lineage (NCBI taxonomy): Eukaryota > Viridiplantae > Streptophyta > Magnoliopsida > Solanales > Solanaceae > Solanum > Solanum etuberosum. The sequence goes on along the minus strand of JAJONR010001426.1, from coordinate 91,037 downwards.
ACATAACCGTCTGAACCCTCTGGTAGAGTCAAAACCGGGGCTATATTCAACCTAGTTTTCAGTTCTGCGAAGCTCTTCTCACAATCATGTGACCACTGAAACTTAACCTTCTTCTGAGTCAACTTAGTCAATGGATAAACTATGGATGAAAATCCTTCCACGAACCTTCTGTAATAACCTGCTAAACCCAAGAAACTTCTGATGTATGTCGGAGAGATAGGTCTGGGCCATTGTTTCACTGCTTCTATTTTCTGAGAATCCACTCGGATCCCTTCGCTAGATACTATATGCCTAAGGAAAGCAACTGATTGTAACCAAAACTCATATTTACTAAACTTAGCAAACAACTGGCGATATTTGAGAGTTTGCAGAACAACTCTCAAATGAATCACGTGTTCTTCCTCATTCCTAGAGTAAATGAGGATATCATCAATAAAGACGATAACGAACAAGTCCAAATACTGCTTGAATACCCTGTTCATTAAATCCATGAAAGTTGCAGGAGCATTGGTAAGTCCAAATGACATAACTACAAATTCATAATGACCATACCGAGTTCTGAAGATTGTTTTCTGAATGTCACTATCTCTGATTATGAGCTGATGATAACCGGATCTGAGGTCTATCTTCGAAAAATGACTAGCAACCTGAAGTTGGTCAAACAAGTCATCAATCCAGGGGATGGGATATTTATTCTTGATTGTGACTTTGTTCAACTGTCGATAGTCAATGCACATCCTGAGAGACCCATCTTTCTTTTTCACAAACAACACGGGTGCACCCCATGGAGAAATACTAGGTCTGATGAAGCCCTTATCTAGAAGGTCTTTCAACTACTCTTTCAAGTTCTTAAGCTCAGCTAGAGCCATTCTGTAAGGAGGAATCAAAATGGGCTGGGTATCTGGAAGGAGATCAATTCCAAAGTCAATTTCCCTTTCGGGAGGAATTCCGGAAAGATCTTCTTGAAACACTTTTGGGAACTCATTAACTACTGGAACTGACTCAAAATTTGGGGTTTCGGAGCTTGAATCCTTAACTCGAACTAGATGATAGAGATAACCCTTGGAAATCATCTTTCTGGCCTTAAGGTAAGAAATGAATCGACCCATAGGCGCTAAGCTACTACCCTTCCATTCTAAGATTGGTTCGTCTGGAAACTGGAAACGGACAATCCTAGTTCTACAATCGACTGAGGCATAACAGGATTGTAACCAATACATGCCTAGAATGATATCAAAGTCTACCATTTCTAACTCTACAAGATCTGCAGAGGTGACTTTCTGAGAGACTGTGACAGGGTAATTTTTGTATACCCGTCTAGCTATAACTGGTTCACCGACTGGAGTAGAGACTGAGAAGGGTTCTGAGAGAGTTTCTGGACTAACATCAAATTTGGCTGCTATATAAGGAGTTACAAAGGAAAGAGTAGCCCCTGGATCTAACAAAGCATAAACATCTAAGTCAAAGACTCGTAACGTACCAGTGACCACATCAGAAGAATCTTTCTGATCCTGGCGAGCCTGAAGAGCATACAACCTGTTTTGGCACTGACCGCCACCTGTACCAGAAGAGTTACCCTGCTGAGTCGGGCGACCTGCTGGTGCTGCTGAAGTTGTGGACTGAGCTCTACCATTATTACCTCCTTGACCCTGTTTAGAAAAAGGACAATCTCTCCACCTGTGACCAGTCTGACCACACCCAAAACATCCTTCCTTTCCTGCAATACCCTCTCCCAGATGGTTCTTACCACACTTAGGATAAGTTGGGTAGGTTCTGGTACCTGAAACATTAGGATAAGTTGGGTAGGTTCTGGTACCTGAAACACTCCCCTGAGACTTAGAGCCTGATGCCCTACCTTTCTGATCCTGTCAGAATCTGGAAGATGGACCACTAGCTGATGAAGGTGCTGGAACTGAGAGTGATTTACACCACCCGATTTGTGTTGAGAATACTCATAGGTGCCTCTCCTAGCCTTTTTGTTCTCCTTAGCCTGTTTCCTAAGATTATCTCCCTCAACCTGTTGAGCATGAGTCATGAGCCTAGAGATATTCATATTTTCCAGCAACATAGCATTTCTGCACTCTGTTTTCACTAAGTCTGACACTCCATACAAAAACTTGTTCATCTGAGCCCTGGAGTCAGCAACCATGTGAGGAGCATACTTGGAGAGTTGGGTGAACTTGAGTCCATACTCTTGGACTGTCATGTTACCTTGCCTCAAGTTCATAAACTCCTGAGATCTTGCCTCCCTCAACTCTCTTGGGAAGAACGTGTCTATAAAAGTCTCACTAAAGCATTCCCAAGTGATAGGAGCTGCATTTGTACCCCTGTTCTCTTTCCATTGAGTATACCAGATATGAGCTACATCTTTAAGCTAATAGAATGCCAACTCAACCCTATCATTACCAGTTACATGCATCACTTCAAAGATATTCTTGACCTCATCGATGAAATTTTGGGGATCCTCACCAATCTGTGATCCTAAGAACTCAGGCGGATTCATCCTAACAAAATCACGAACTCTAGCTGCAGCTTACCCAATATTAGCATTTGCAGGAGCTGGAACCTGATGGTTATTCTAGTTAGTAACACTCTGAGCCAAATGTTGAATGGCGTTCCAAACTCCACATTCGAAACTTCCTGATCTGGGACTGGAGGAGCTGGCTTTGCATTCCTAGCATTCGCATTCCTGGCGTAAGCTCTACGAGGAGGCATGATATGAAACATAACGATGAGTTAGAGAGAGATCATACCAACGCACGGTAAGAATATCAAGAAAGTGAGGCTTTCCTAAACACTTTGTATCCTCCCTCTTATTAGATGTGGTGCACTTCACACCCAAGAAAGAGACTCTACTTAGTGCGGCTTTTCAGACATCCTAGGACTCTTGAACCTAATGCTCTGATACCAAGTTTGTCACACCCCGAGCTACCCTAGGACGCGGACATGGGACCTAGGATAACGAGTGACCTCAAGCTAACCTTGCTGGCATGACATAAGCATACTATGATAACTGAAATAAGATAATTTTATGCCGAAGCTTAAATATGAAATGATGGGGAATACCCATTCTAACTCTGAATATATAATCTGAGAGTTTAACGACAACTGAAATATCAAACTCGAATACTAAGCTGAATCTAACTATGTTTGAAATAAAGCCTCTAACTGACTAGAGATGCTGAGACATGGCCCTGCTAAATATAGCGAAAACTGAAACTAAAGACTGAAAGTAGAAAGATAATCATGCCAATCGTCCTCGAAGAATGAGGACTCACCACTGATGCTGCTGACCTGAAGATTGGGAACCGATCTATGCGTGATCTGGAAGTTGAGAACCTGAACCTACATCACGAGAAGATGTAGCGCAGAGTATGTGTCAGTACTTGAAAGGTACTGAGCATGCAGGATAGAGTAAAGCTGAACAATATAAACATAACTGAACAAAGCATATGACTAAGCAATGATATGATATAAGCATGATACTATACTGGAAATACTGAACATGAACTACTGAATGCAATGACCAAGTTTATAACATGCTGAGACTTAAATCTGACTGTAACTGATAACATGGTCAATGCAATAGAATCTGACGGTGAGGGAGCTACTAATAACTGACATAAAACCACATGAGCTAAATGTGGAGTCTGATGTATACGCCCAATCGAGAGGACCCAATATACCCTACCAGAGGTATAGAGGCATGACTGACGCGATCACTAAAATGATGCTCACAGAGGGGACTTACATCCTATGGGGAACGTAGTTCTGGGACTATTCGGGTACGATGAACCCTAGTCCAACTCGGTATTAAGTCTACTCCCAACTGATTATGTGAATAACACATTATGACTGAGTTTTTGTAATACTGGATAGCTCAAACTACTGACATGCAACATTAATGTACTGATAATGAAACATTTGTAACTGGGCATGTATATCTGAATTAACTGACCTAGCATGTGTAATTCATGAACTAAACGAACTACATAGCTAGGGTTCTGTGTTTATGAAAGCATCTACGCAAAACAATACAAAAATCATGATAATCTCATTAGGAACATTAAAGTAACTAATTCATAATGATCTGCTGAAATTCTACAAACCCTAGGTCTAGATAATATGAAGGGAATCAAGAATCTGACTGAATTCTAGGGACCTAATGGGTGAAAGAAACCCACTAGTGAAATCCCACATACCTGGTGACGAAATCCACAGAAAAATCATTCGATTTCAGGGATGGAACTGATGAAACCTTGTTGCGTTCTTGGAAAGGGGTTTGGTCGACTCTTTCTCCTCTTTTACTCTGACATTGCTAAATTTTGGAGAATAAATTGACTAGGGTAAGTTCTAATTAAGTTACTAGGCTTAAACTGACCAAAACTACGTAGTTTAGGGGTCCAACGCATCAGGAAAATACCAAAAGACCCCTGATTTAACTGCTGTCAGGGCCACCGATGGAACTGACCTGCGGTCCGTGGACTGATCCACGGTCCGTGCTGGTCAACCGTCGATAGGGTTCTAGGGATCGGACTTGAAGGCCACGATCCACGGACCTGGACCACGACCCGAGGTCTGACCTACGGTCCGTAGGTCCTGATCGTGGGTCATGCCTTAGCTGAATTTTTTTGGAGTTCTGGGAGTTGAAATCTGGGGTTCGACCTATGGCCCTGGACCACAGACCGTGGTCTGACCTATCGTCCGTAGGTCCTGGCGTAGGTCTGGACTTTGAATTATTTTCTGGGCTTTTCTGGGAAGGGCTCCAGGTGGTGAACCACGGACCACCAGACCTACGGTCCGTGGGTGGTGCCCGTCGGTGGCACCTGTAGCTTCTCAAATATGGAATTTGGTCTATCTAGGATACGGGGTGTTACGACCTCCATGTGATATCGGTCATGGACGTGATTAATGAAGCGGTTTCTAGTGTGAACAAAGTTTCTTGTGTTGGTGAATCTTTGGTTGCCGTCCTTTTGAACTATGATGGGGAGGAAATTCACAATTATGATTAGGTAGTGGCTCCTCTATCGGGTTTAGGTTCTTATTCTAAGAGCCTTTGAAACTTGATATCGATTTGAAGAATAGGGAAAGTTGATAACGCTCAACTACACTTCTTGTTATTCAAAGTGTAGGCGGTCGCTAAAGAGTATAAACACATCTATGAGTTGGGGTCGATCCCACATAGAGTGATAGGGTAAAGAATTCAACTACGAAGTAAAAACCTGTTCTAATCTTTTGTAGAAGTAAAATATTGCGCAACATAAAATAAATCACGAAGTTTCACTGTTCAATATCAAATGAGGGGAATTTAGTAACCAATTGATAACAAGGTGCAATTAACACGGGAAGTAAACGATTAGAGATTGGACCACATGAATGTGATCAATCGAATGCTAATTTTGCTTAATGGGTAATTACTAATTGCATTAAGTTGTTGAATCTCAATTGGTAGGATAGGTTTTGAATATAGTAGCCATCCCTCAATAAACTATAATGTTTCAAGTGAGTTCTGTCGAACCTAAACAAGCTTAACAATACCGAACAACCTAATTCCTTAATTAACCCACTTTCTCAAGCTGGGTTGTAAAGATAAAACTCAATACAACTGTCAATCATTCATTATACTCTAGTACATCTTTCTCAAGAAAATATAGAGAGCTAAGCTAGAACCTAATTTGCCACTTATGTTCATCAATTACAACATAGAGTACATCTTTCTCAAGAAAATATAGAGAGCTAAGCTAGAACCTAATTTGCAACTTATGTTCATCAATTAAAACATGAACAAACAATTGAACCCATTTCAAAACAACATTAAATTCAGCAATTAATAATACCCATTAGCTAATTAATGCATTCAACTACATGATCTCACCCCTAAGGTAAGGGGTTTAATCCAAACATAGCGAAAATTAAGAAATCGTTACAAAAAAGATTATCCATTTGAATTGTTAACAATCTGCAATACCCAATGCAAAAATTAAAGATAGAATCCTAAAACCTCAAATCCGAGATCCAATTCTTCTCCAAGAATGTTCAACAATGTAAAATTGTAAGAACTCTCAAAGACTGGGGAATACACTGTGTGGGAACTCTAGGAACACCCTTTTTCTTTTCAGAAAACTGAATTTACACGTTCCCAAAATCACAGCACGGAGTCCACTCGGTGAGATTAGTCGGTATCGCCAATCGACTCAATGATCCGCCGAGTTGTGCTTCTTCTGGCCTTCTGGCTTGACTCGTGCATCAAATTGTTCTGGAAGATTAGGAGAGCTGGGTTTTGATCGCCGATCCATTCGGTGAATCGCCGAATCATTTTTTGCTTGCCATGTTCGTTTTGTACATGGGCTACATCGCTGGAACTTTTGGTGAGTTAGAAGCTCACTCGGTTTGTCACCGACTGAATTTTGCGTGCTCCAGCTTCTCTTGCTGGATATCAACACATATCAACACATTGCTGCATATCAACACATATCAACACATTGCTGCATATCAACACAATGGTGTTCATTAACCTTCATTGTTGCATATCAACACATTAACATCAGTAATGAGCATAAAGTAGGCATTGAGGACAGTAATTCATTGAATAATTATACATAAATGAGTAAAAATTCCCAACTCATCAAAAGTCCTCCCGCAAAGACATCTATTGAAGAACCACCAATGCTCGAATTGAAGTTACTTCCACCTCAACTTCGTTATGTGTTCTTGGGAGCCAATAATATTTTACCCGTGATTATTGTTGTGGAATTGCTCTAATGTCAAGCGCAAGTGCTTGTTAATGTGTTGAAAAGATTTATCAAAGCTATTGGGTGGCCGATTGCCGACACTGTGGGAATTCCTACCGGTATTTGTACTCACAAGATTCAATTGGCTAGTGATTGTAAGACAAGTATTGAACATCAAAGGAGGTTGAATCCTCCAATGCAACAAGTCATCAAGAAAGAGATTTTTAAGTGGCTTGATGTTGGAGTTGTCTACTCTATTATGAATAGCAAGTGGGTTAGTCATGTCCAATGTGTTCCAAAGAAAGATGATATGACCGTGGTCTCTAATGAAAAATGGAAGCTTGTGCCAATGCGACCGGTTATCGATTGGCATGTATGTATGGACTATCAAAAGTTGAATGTGGACCGAGAAGGATCATTTTTTGATTCCCATTATGGATCAAATATTTGATAGACTTACGGGTCGTTGATGGTATTGTCTCTTAGATGGTCACTACAATTCTAACAAAATCTCCATTGCACCGGAAGATCAATAAAAGACAACCTTCACATGTCCCTATGGGACATTTGCTTTCAAAAGAATGCCCTGGCGATGTTTCAATGGTGTATGCTCTCTATTGTTGATGGTATGGTAGAGGATTCGATGGAAGTCTTCATGGATGACTTTTTGGTTGTGGGAGATACATTTGACGCCTGCCTTGAGCACCTTCGCAGAGTATTGCAAAGATGTGTTGAAACAAATCTTGTTCTCAATTTGGGAGAAATGTCATTTTATGGTCAAGAAAGGTATTGTATTGGGGAACAAAATTTTGGGACATTTCATACAAGTTGATCAAGCTAAAGTTGAAGTTATCGATAAATTCCCTCCTATTATTTCAGTTAAAGGTGTTAGAAGCTTCTTGGGCCATGCGGCTTTTTACCAGAGGTTCATAAAGCATTTCTCTAAGGTGGCTCATACTCTTTTCAAGCTACTTGAAAAGGAAAGTGTCTTCAAGTTTGACGAAGCTTGTGTCAAGGCATTTTTTTAGTTTAAAAGAGAAGCTCGTTTTGAGTCCTATCATTGTTGCTCTGGATTGGAGCATTCCATTTGAGCTAATGTGTGATGCAAGCGGTTTGGCTTTGGGGTCTGTACTTGGCCAACGCAAGGGGAATTTATTTCATCCGGTCTACTATGCAAGCAAGATCTTCAATGAAGCTCAAAAGAACTACACCATCACTGAGCAAGAGTTGTTAGCCGTGGTGTATTCTTTTGAGAAGTTTAGAGCTTATCTTTTGGGGACCAAGGTGGTTGTACACACCGACCATGCTGCTATACGTTACTTGATGGCTAAGAAGGATGCAAATCCATGGTTGATACGATGGGTGTTTCTATTATAAGAGTTCCACTTTGAATTCAAAGACCAAAAGGGGTGTGAAAACCAAGTAGTTGACCACTTTTCAAGGCTTGAAACTAATATGGTTTTTTCCGATGAAAAACATATTGAGGAAGCGTTTCCCGATGAGTCGGTGATGGTTGTGTCGAATGGTACCCCACCTTGGTATGTCGATTTTGCCAACTATGTGGTGTGTGGGATTCTTCCCGATGGGCTGAATTTTGACCAACGAAAGAGGTTCCTTTTTGATCTGAAGAAGCAATTTTGGGATGAACCTTACTTATTTTGGTAGTGTGTGGATCACATGATTAGAAGATGTGTTCTGGAAGTTGAGGTAGATGCTATTCTTGATGCTTGCCATGCATCACTGATTGGTGGCTACCATAGTGGATTGCGTACAACTGCTAAGGTACTACAAAGTGGTTATTATTGGCCAACATTGTATCAAGATGTGAATTCTCTTGTCAAAAAGTGTGTACAATGTCAAAAGCAAGAAGGAGTGTCGCGAAGGCATGAATTACTACTCACTCCTATTTTAGAGGTTAAGTTGTTTGATGTATGGGGAATTGATTTCATGGGTCCTTTTGTGAGTTCTTATGGGAATAAACATCTTGGTATCCGTTGATTATGTTTGTACTTGGGTAGAGGCTGTCGCCTTACCAAATAATGAAGGGAGAAGTGTGGTTCAATACCTCAAGCGGTACATTTTCATGAGATTTGGCACTTCACATGCAATCATTGGTGATAGGGGCTGTCATTTATATAACTGAATGTTCGCATCGTTGTTGAGCAAGTATGGAGTCAGGCCACCCCTTATCATCCGCAAACAAGTGGGCAAGTCAAGGTATCCAATCAAGAAATCAAAGGAATTTTGGCCAAAACCGTTAATGCAAATTGAACCGATTGGTCCCAGAAGTTAGATGACGCTCTCTGGGCGTATAAAACTGCATTCAAGACCCCAATTGTTATGTTCCCGTATCAATTGGTGTTACGTAAATCTTTTCATCTACCGGTTGAACTTGAGCATAAGGCGTTGTGGGCCATGAAGGTCATGAACTTGAATTGGGAGGATGCATCAAAGGATCGAGTTGACAAACTTCATGCTTTGGAAGGGTTTCGGTTTCGAGCTTATGAGACTTCAACCCTTTATAAGGAGAAAATGAAGAAATGGCATGATGCAAAAATCCTTCATCAAGAGTTTAAATTTTGTTATCTTGTGTTGCTCTACAACTCTCGTCTGAGACTCTTTCTGGGAAAACTCAAGTCAAAATGGTCGTTTCGATTCAAAGTAAATTTTGTGTTTGCAAATGGGGTCATAGAACTTGAAAACAAGGATTGGTCAATGTTCAAGTTGAATGGACAAAGGTTAAAACTTTACTTTGCAAAACGCCCCAAAGTGACTAAGACTAATGTGGTGTATTTGGATAATGCTTGAATGCATATCCACGTCGTGCCACGATGTTAACTAAGGCGCTTCTTGGGAGGAAACCCAAGCTTTAGTTTTTTTTTATTTTAATAACGTTTGTTGGATGTGTAGGTTGGAGTTCATGTTTTGGGAGAAAACGCAAATGGGCGGGGGGATGGTTCACTCACTGAGTCACCAAATTTCCCCCATAATCGCCCAAATGCATCGCCCCATGAAGTTCAAAAATTAGGAAAGTTCTAGAAATTTAGGGGAGCTTACAGCTCATTCGGCTAGTCAGATCGGTGAACTCGACTGAGCACGCCCATTGCACATGAGGAAGGGCTGAAGACTCTATCAAATTTGGTGGGCTGAGGCCCATTCGGTGGATCACTGAATCATTTGGCGACGTTAGTACTTGTCGCCGAATGGCGCGCACCGAAGAGTCATGTTCCCTCTGATCTTTTAAATTTAAATTTTCTCCTTCTTTTACTCATTCATTAAACCTTAGGATGTTATTTTTTAGTGTTTAAATTATCATTGTGTTGGGATTGCATCTCATGAGTGAAGTGTCATCGTGATCCCTCTACCCTTCCTTTTGTTGTGTCTGTGTGTTTGTCTTAATTTGAGGTTGGTTTCTCGAACTCTATTTGATCTTATGAAATCATAAGGCTAAGTGTGATGAATTTTTGAATTCTTAATTTATTTTTGTGCCTTATTGTATGCTTGTTGATTTCTATAGTGTTAAATTTAAATCGAGCATGTTAAATCAACCAGTTGGGTCACTTTGCTTATGAATCTCTTGTTAGTTGTTAAAATTGTGGGTTGTGAGTGTTGGGTAGTGTGTGGGTGAAGTGTGATTAGCCCGAATTCGACTAAACTGCTTGAATTTGCCTAATGATGGATTGGGTGACGTCGTTCTTAAAGGCAAAATTGTCATTTTGATTGAAGTTGAATAAATTGGGTGAAGTATGAGTACCCCGGCTTGTAAATTCATAATGGTTACTTCAGAATTGTTTAATATTATGTTTAAATTGGTGTGTCGTAGACTGTTGTTTGTGAATCAAGAAAAACATAGGGGAGGTGATGCGTTGGGCCATTTTGGTGAGCTTTGTCGAGCTCACCGAGTTGACTCGGCGCATCGCCAAATCCCTTTCCCATCGCCTAACTGCAAGTATTGTGAAGAGGAGCCATTGTTTTTTTGGTGATGACCCTTCAGCTCACCAAAGTGAATTTGGTGAGTTGCCGAATGGTCTTGAGATCAACTTTTTAACCTAAATTTCTACTGCGAATTTCTTTTACTTTCGGCGAAGTCCTTTTTGTTCGCCAAATAAGTTCGACTACTCGCCAAACTACTTCGGTAAGTTTCTCTGCAATTTCACTATGCTTTCTATTTCACTCACCAGTCGCGAACAAATTTGTTCTCATTTGTGTGCTTTTAAAGGTATGGCTAGACCTAAGGTTCCAGCTCAGCGTGTGATCAATGAGGACTATCCGCAACCTCGAAGGAAGGCCAAACCACAACTTCCACCACCCTGAAAGAAAGTAAAAAGGGTTATTATTGCTGTAGAAGTTGAGAAGCACCAAACCACTTGTCGTAAACCTTGATAGGTGAGTGGTAAGGGTAAAAAGCAGGTGGTAGATGACACAAGCTCTGATGATAGTGTGGACATTGATTCCATCCAATTCACCTCATCTGAGTTAGAGAATGAAGAGGTTGCAGGGTCTGTGACTCCAATCCATACACTGGTGCCAAAAGTTTAATGGACCAAGCAGAAGCATTCGGAGCTGCGCTCAAAAGCAGCCCACGACCTGCTTGAAATACCATAGGTATCACAAGCACCATAAGTTCTCCCTGTTCTGGTTAATCCTCCTCGGCCAATAAAGCATTTTAAGGCCGCTTGCGTGCATACTATACTTGAGGAGAAGAGGTTTTCCACAGATGGGGTAGTGGATAGATATACGACTGTTTGGGAGACACTGAGGTACCACAAATTCCAGCAGTTCACAAAACCTCGAAGTCCATATGTTCCTACATGGGTTCGAGAGTTCTACGAAGGGTACACCAAGAAGATCCCAAAAGGGGAAAAGGCTGGTTTGATGGCATTTGTTGACTTTGTAGAGGTGCGGGGCAAGAAGGTCAAGTGTAGTGAAATGGATATAAATGATGAGTTTGATTGCCTAGTGCGGACTCGGCACTCTTTGGCTTTTGGGATGCATCATAATCTGGGAGAGGCTGAATCTAAGCTCTTTTACTGCACAGGAGATGGATATGCCAAATCAAATAAAACCTCATTACCATTTTCGGTTCCGATCAGTTCCTTGTGTCACTGAGAAGGTGTGCCCTTTGTGGCAATGACGAATATTGAGGTCACTCCTCCCTTGTCTTGTGATATTCGTCAGATCGAAGCGGAGTACTTGAAAGATGAAGTGGAGAAGAAGAAGAAGAAAACTCTGGTGGACACTTATTTAGTTGTTGACGTAGAGTCTATAGATGCTGGTCGTACACCTCCCACTCCCGATGTCGATCCATCAGGTATAACTACCCTTTTGACCTCTACTGCTCCTGCCTCCCCTTCCCCTTTGACTCAAGCTATGATTTATAAAATGGGCACCTTTGGCCATTCGGCCAATGTGAGGGCTTCTCGGGTTGAGGACGTTGTCCCTTCGATGATTAATCGGGAAAATGCTGCTACACTTGCTCCCATTCTGGAAAAGTTGAAGGAACAACGTGAGTTGATCACTGCCCATGGACTAGCATTAGATGCCCTCACCGCTCGGGTTGAGGTGTGTGAGACGACGGACCACAGCCCCTTTGATTTGATAGCCCTGAAGGTTGATATTGTTGGTTTGCATTGGGATGTGGATGAGTTGAAATCCACCGACATATCGATGATTTGGGGTGGTGTAGATGTCCCAGAGGACCCTAGTTATGAGTTTCCTCTAGTTCAAAGACCGAGCAGGTGGGGCCAGCTGATTTTGAGTCTCTCCAGCTACAGTGATCGGAGACGCTATTGCAGCTAATGAGGATGGGGATTCAGACACTCCTAAGACAGATGAGGAGGACTTAGTTGATCGTGAGATTGACGTGTATGAGGATTTAAAGGATTTAGAGGGTTACATGCTATGGGTTGCCACAGAGGCATCACGACGCGACACTTTCATTATTGGTTCTAGTGGGTCTAAGCCCACGGAGGAGGTCGTTACATAGCTTTACAGAGTTGGAGTTGAGCAGGGCATTGATGCCCAAGTTGAGGCCACACCAACAAGCCAGAGTTCACCTCAGGCCTAGCCTAACAGGGGGATCTTTACTCTCCCTCCATTTTATTTCATGTTGCTACTTTCAGTTCTTGTTTATTTTGCATCTAGAACACTGTTTGTTCTTTTTGGTGGGGTGAAGGTATCTAGCTACCTAACCCATTTTGGTTGTATTTTTCCATTTTGGGATATATTTTTTTTTTGTTTAGGTTGTTCTTCATTTTGCTTTGTTAATAGATGGATGTTTTGGTTTTGATTCATTGGCCTCCCTCTTAATTTCCTTAAAGTGAATGTTGGATGCCGTTCTCTTGTACATTTTAGTGTCGGTGATGATCAATATCGATGACTTGAATAGTGCTCTTGATGAACAATATGTTTTTGTGATTCCAACGAGGTAATTTTAGTCGCATAAGTCTTGTGTGAACTCTTAGCATCTCATTGTGACTAGTCGATTATCAAGTGTGAGTCTTGCAATGAATGTTGCAGGCGAGCTTAACTTGTAGAGTTGTGATCCATGATTGTGTTTGGATGCCATGTGTGGTGAGGTTTACTTGAAAAGTGTACAAGATGATACCTCGAATTTTCCCCGTTGGTCAAGTTAGCTTGCAATGGTGAATGAAAGAAATGATCTTAGGCATGAATTTTGAGAGTGAACCTAAATGTTATACCTTTGTGTGAAACCTTGTGAGAGTGTGAATCTAGCTTGGCCCCATTTGAGCCTAACCTTTTCTTTGTATAAAACATGAGCACAAATGTTTAAATCGGTTGTTGAAATTTCCATGTCCTTCCCACCTATAACCTTCGTGAAGCATTGGTTTATTTGAATAGCCAACTTAGGCCTAAAGACTAAGTTGGGGGTATGGTAAGAATGAGGAAAGAGACCGATCTAAGATGGGACCCCTCCATATATAAAAAAAAAGGGAAAGAGGAGAAAAAGAGAAGAAAGAAAAGAAATGAATAATTTGTGTCCGTTGTGTTGTTGTGGAAATAAAAGTGGTGTCCGATGAGCTACACCATAATTTTGTGTGCTATGAATAGGCTAAGGATGATTTGTGAATATGAAAAGAATAATAGAAAAGGAAAAGAAGTGAAATTTGAGCCATGCTTCATGAAGGTAGAGTCGCTAAATCAAAATGATCATACCCTTACCCTCAGCCCAATTACAAGCCTTGAATGACCTTTGTGATCTTGCATAAGCTAAGTGATGTGTTGGTTGGAATGTACGGGCAAGCCTATGGGTAAAATCATGCATGTTTTTCTCATTCGGAGTGTCAGAGTTGATTTCAATTCCTTAATTGTAGTCCTTGATTGAGTTTTTGAGAACATGAAATCATTTTTGATGTGAGGGCATTCAAATACTTTTGTTGTTGATAAATATGCATTTGAAGTAAGAATTTGTGAGCATGAACTTTAATTGATGATGGCTAGTCAGTGTTTGAAACTTTGAGTGCACAATTGATTATTGCATGTCTAGATTGAACCATGTGTGAACTCTCATGTTGATTCTCAAGTAGCACTTCTTGTAGACATCCTTGTTAACCTGATTGATCATGTGTTTTACTTGAGGACAAGCAAAATTTTAATTTTGGGGTGTTGATGAGTCAAGAATTTTGACTCATTTAGGGCTTATTATTTAATGAATTAGTGTCCTCAATGTCTATTTTGTGTTCATAACTGATGTTAAATTTTTTATGTGTTGCCATCAAAACTTAAAAACAAGGCAAGGACATTGCATTGCAAAAAAAAGCAAAGAAGTTTGAAAAGTTCAAGAAAAGAAAGGCTGGAGCTCGCAAAAGGCACTTGGTGATTCGCCGTGTGAGCATCTAGCTCGCCAAAAGATCCAGCGAGTTGGCTTATGAACTAAGCTAACTCGGAGAACTCAATTGGTAAATGGTCCATCGCCGGCTTTATTCAGCGAGTACGACTCGGATCGCCTAAAAGAACAGAACAACTAGAGAAGGAAGTCAAGTTCAATCGGTGAGAAAAGGACCAAACAGCGAATCTCCGAAGTCATTCGGCGACATCCCTCAGGTTCGCCTACTGAGAAGTCAAGAATTCAAATGCTGAAGCAGTTAATTTGCGATTAAGCTTGCCCATTGGTGGACAAGTGAGTCATTCGGCGATCGCGGCTAATCTCGCCAATTCGGTTGGGCAATGAAATCTTGGGAAGTTTTTGAATCAATATAATTGGTTTTTGAAGAGAGAGAAGATATACTTACATAGACTTTTGATAGATTTTAGATATTGTTACAATACTGAATATTCTTGAAGAGGTTTTTGAGCTATGACATTGAGGTTTTAGGGTTTTAGTCTTAATTTTGGCATTGAGTATTGGAGATTTTGACATTCCAATGGAACATCTTTTTGGTAACTACCTCTTGGTTTTTATTATGCTTGACTAAACCCCCTTTCCTTATGGGTGTGATTATGTAATTGCATACACAAATTAGCTTGTGAGTATTGTTAATAGCTTTATTTAATGCCATTTTCATATGGGTTTAGTTATTAACTCAGGTTTTCATTCATTAATTGAAGTTGCAATTTTGGCTCTAGCTTTAGCTCTCTATGCTTGCTTGTGAAAGTTTTTTAGGGTGGAGTATATGGTTGATAGTCATATTGACTCTTTTCTTTACAACCCAGCTTGATAAAGTGGTTAAATTAAGGATTTGGGTTGCTTTGTAGTGTTAAGCTTGTTGAGGTTCGAAAGAACATGCTTGAAACATATTCGTTGATTGAAAAATGGTTGTTATAGTTACAATCCTTCCTACCCATTGAGATTCAACGACTTAAAGCAATTAATAATCACTCACTAAGAGAAATTAGTAATCGATTGGGCACACTCCTAAGATCCCCTCTCTACTTGTTGAAACCCCACGTTAATTGTCTTCATTAACAATTTGATACCAAACTCTGTTGATATTGATAATTGAAACCTATTGATTTACATTATGTTACCTGCTATTTATTTCCGTTCTCAAAGAAGTTAGAGCACTTTCATACTTCGTATTTGAATTCTTTTCCGTACCGTTCCTCATGGGATCGATCCCAACTCACCGTTGGGTTTATACTTGTTAGCGACTGCCTACACATTGAAAAATAAGAAGTGTAGTTAAGCGTTATCAAGAAGTCATTTTTCACTTCTTTCAACACCTTTTCGGACCCTTTAACCTTGTTGAAGATCCTTGTAAGCATTTCCTCGCTTCGGCTTACTTCCAGAACAACTTGTTCTTTTAGTCGTGGACGGTCATGGGGAGGAATATACCTATCATTTTCAGCCTCCCTGTATCTCCAATTTACAACTATCCAATCTTTCCAACCACCATCTCTTTTCTTGTTCCAACCTTGGTTCCTCCCTTGTCATTGGTAGTATTGGTGAGAACCCCCCATTTGGTTTACAAAATATTGTACTTCCTCATTGTATAATGCCTCAAACATGGAATCCTCCAAGCATTTCCCACTACTTATTCCAACTGCATTCACCAATTTCAATCCACCTCCCATGACATGCTTCGACAACAAACTGAGTTGAGACATCATATTGGCCATATAATCATCTCGCTCATGCTCTTTCTCAATTTGTTCCTTACTCATGCCCAGTTTTAGAGAAGACACTTGATCCTCTCTATATGTAATGCTCGATTGACATTGGTCATGTCATCAAACAACAATGGTGCGACCTCATATGGTTGTCGCATAAGTCTACCTTGGGCAACTTGATCAGCAACACCTTTAGTTATTGAATCAAGGCTACAATAGATGTATTGCAACCGCAAATGATTAGGCACACCGTGTGTTGAGCATTTCACGAGTAATTTTTGGAACCACACAAACATTTCATGTAGAGGTTCACCTTCAATTCTCTTGAAGTTTTGGATTCGGTCCCTAAATTTTACAATCTCCAAGGGGGGGAAAGAATCTCTCCAAGAGGGCTTCAGTTAAATTCTCCCAAGAAGTGATAGAAGCATTTGGTAACTCCACCAACCACCTAGTAGCTTCACCCATCAAAGTGAACAGGAATAACCTCAACCTTATGGACTCTTGTGAGTTGTTTTTAACAAACAACACACACACATCCACAAAATCCGGAAGGTGTTCGTGGTGATCTTCATGAGCTAAGACCCCAAACGATCCTCTTTATTTTGTGTTGGAGCAATTGTAGAACTATTTCGGTTACATGAAAAACTTCACTCCTAGTTGTGGGAGTAAACCGACTAGCTCTTATGGTTTGAATGACCTTCATTGGCATGATATTCAAATCACCCATATTGTTGTTTAGACCGTACCGACTGTAATTTTCACTACCTTGGTCACTCCTATTTTACACGTACAAATGAGAAAACAACAACAACAAGCAAAAATCTACTACAACTAAGAAAATTTACAAACTAATTTCTCAAATAGAATTCTCAGCCATCATTCCATGGTAGGGGCTCAATTTTTTATAACTCTCAAACTACTCTGTAAAACAAATCCAAAGAGTAAGTGGTCGTAATCAATAAAAATGCCCAACTAAGAGTCAGGGTCAAATCCCACAGAGACAGAGAATGATATAGTGCGTTGAATTCTATAAAGAAATTTGGAATGTAAATCAATTCATTCGTAAGAATAAGAAAAATTGGGTGGATGATTCCACCAAATTTATGAAAAAGGTTTTGTTATCAATAGTCACAATTGAACAAAGATTTGAGAAATTCAAATAAGTAACAAGTAATCTAAGAGTGCGGGGATAGGAATTAGATATCATGTAGGGGTAATTGTGTTTCAGTATAGTGCTAGATATTCATGGATAGACTGGTTCATCTTCAATGACACTAATTTTATTTTGATGTCATAACATCAGTTCATAGAATCTATTTTCGGTCACATCTATGTGTATAACTTAAAAACCCAATACCTTACACTATTTTCTCTTTTGATGCAGAAATAGAGAAAATAGATCTGACCCATAATCTCTGTTTTCAAGTAAATTACTGACATCAAACCTAAATTTCAAGTATCAAATTAATTACCCACTCCAATCAATCTTTTGCGAACATCAATCAGAGATAAGAAGTATGAATTAAGTTTCCAGCCTTAACCCATAAGTTAACCCCATGCTAATAAGCCCAAATACATGGATGAACAGACACAAAATAGAGCATAACACAATATCCACTACATTAAATCAACACCCAACCCCATAATTGCACCCCAAGACTTTAGTGTTTTAACTACCCATCAAAAAGTGTAAAGAAATTATACCTTGCATGAAAGAAGCCATGAATAACATGAAATTAACAAATTACAAGAAATACCCACTTTAATTTCAACATCAAATTGTCAATTTCAAGAGCAAAGTTTAAAAAATACCAAAACTAAAAGTGTTCTTCACAAAGTATAGTATTTCTATCCCTAAAAGATTCAGCTCTCTAACAATATAGCAAACCTTATTTCTCTCTCCTTTTGGCTATTTATAATTTTTTCCAAAATTTTCCCTAAAACTCGATGTGTGACCCATTCGGTGACCTTAGTAAAGTTCGCCGAGCACATTCGGCAAATCACCAATTGTTCCTTTGCTCGCCTTTCTCTTGATTTAGGTTTCAGGTGTTTATACCTTAGTCGGTGAGCTCGTTGAAGTCTGTCTTTCACATTTCGCAAATCACCGAGTACAACCTTTGTTTGTCTTTTAAGCGTTCAATTTTTCTCCATGTACCGTCACCTTCAGCGATGGTCAATAAGTTCGCCTGTTGCATTCGGCGAGTCACCGTTCCTCTTTAAGTTTGCCGACCTGCCTCAATTAATTCAAATGTTGAGCACTGTCGATTTAGGCGAGTTCATGCCACTTTGGCGATTCGACCTTCTTGTTAGGATATCAACAATGTGGAGTTTACACTTCTTTTCATGTTTTGGGTCATTCTTTGAAATATTTATCCTTGCCTTGTCCCTTAGTCTACATAGCTGTAAATAATGAAAATATCATTAGAATAGGACATAATTAGGCATTGAGGACACTAATTGTTGAACTAAATATTCTTCAAATGAGTGTAAATCTACCACTCATCAAAAGACAAAAAAAAAACAAAAAAAATCAATAGTAGAATAGAGAAAAAGCAATGAATAAAGGTAAAAAAAATGAAGAAAAAAGTTTAAATACAAGGAAAAAAACTTTTAAGAAAATTACTGGTATGGACTAAATTTAAATATAAGATAAATAAAAATGGAAGTTTAAAAAAAAAAAAAATTAAACTTGTACAGGTATTGGGTTTTTAAGGTACCTGGTTGAAGGTTTCACGTCAGCACAAAAGGTGCACGAATGTACAGAAAAATGAGTAAAATCTAACTATAAGGAATGACACAACTCTAAGATATAATTAAGAGAAATAATGCAGGACAACTTACATTAACAAATTCTCAACACATGAAAGAAGAGTGTGAGCTCACTTATTTATGAATATGACGAAGCAGCGGAGAGAAAATATTTCTCTTCAATCAAATCAAATGGCAGAGGTAAAAAATGGAGTGAGGAGTAAATATTTATTAACACATTTTACAAAAAATCAAAACTCATGAATAGTAACAATCATAAAACAAGAGATTACAACAATACTTTTCTTTTTGAGGAGGAAAATTAATAATGTATCTTCAATACGAGATAGTAAATATGCTATTATAGATTTTTCTATTCCAATTGTACGCTAAGAACAAAAGGCATAATACATAAACATACACTCCAAATTGGCTTTAGTTGGCAAGTAAATAAACTAGTTTCTTGACACGTGTGTTACACGTGTATCCCATGTACATTTTTTATAATATTTTTAGAACGTTTAAAATTCTATGAAAACATGTGTGGAATAAGTAATAAAATGCAACAATTACAAATAAATTTTCAATGTATGACAATAAAACACGAAATAAGGGACGTTTTTTTTTTATGTTTAATACTAATTCCTTTGAATCAATCATCTGTAAATTTTAAACTTTGATTAGTAGTTAGAAAACATCCAATAAAGTTCAATTGACTAATTCGAGTGAAAATAAAAATATAGAACATTAAATTAAGGCATAATACATAATTGTGCCCTTTAAGTTGGCGTCATTTAACATTTACGCACTTCAACTTTGGGTGTAAACAAGTAGGCACTTAAACTTGTATAAAGTTCAACAAGTAGATACATGAGGCCTATGTGGCATAATGCACGTAGGACGTCATATAAGATGCAAACTACCATGTAGGATGTCACACAAGATGTGTGTGTCTATTTGTTCAATTTTAAACACGTTTAAGATTCTACTTGTGCACAGCCAAAGTTGAAGGCCATAAATGTAAAATGATGCCAAGTTAAAAGACATATTTATGTATTATGACTTAAACTAAAGAAGTCTAATTGGAGAAAACAAAAAATATAGACAAAGAAAAAAATACAACATGTACACATCCTTCTTAAAATTTTAATCATAACAATATAGATGGAAAAGAAATGCAAAATTAGTTTATAATTTTTGAGTTCTTGTCGACACCTTATCCCATAACTAATCAAAATGCAAGAGCCCTTCTTCATCGGTTCAAATTAAAGCATGAATCAAATAGCACAATAATGATATATAAGTGTTTCACTAAGTTAATTAAAGAATGAAAACTTTCAATTTGGGTAGGGATCTCATAAAATCAAATGATGGATTTATATAGATACAAATAGAGGAATACAAGAAGATATCTTAATGTTTTAAATTTAATATTTGGAGGTTATGAATATGAAACACATGAGATTTATGAATATTAATAATAGCAATTGAATAGATAAAGATATATGAGTTATGAAAGTGAATATTTAAATTAAATAAAAATAATAATAACTAAATGAAAGAGAGTTGGTTCATCGTCACTTGCATCATTGTTTTCTTTCAGTTTCTGCAAAAGATGTTACTCACTCGAATAAGTTGCTCACTCTTTGGCATAATAAGATGGGTCGTCCTTATACCTCTCAGCTTCAGAACACATGCTCAAATCATCTCTTCCAGAAACACATGACATTCATTCCAGTCTCCCTCTGGCATGTTCTAATTGTGTCGCTTCGAAAAGTCACAAGCTCAATTTTCCATCCAGATCATCTTCTTATAAAGATCTGTTTGATTTTGTGCATAGTGATGTTCTGGGTCCTTTTCCTATTTCGTTAGGGATGAGATGTAAGTACATTTTGTTATTTATTTATCATGTATCTAGATACACATGGGTGCTTTTTGTTTGAAATAAATATGAGGTTCCAACTCTTATTATTAATTTGTTAAGTATGTTTTTACACTATTTCAAAAAAAATATAAAAATATTTCATTCTAATTCCGAGGGAGAGTAAACTAAGACTAATCTGGTTGAGTTGTTCAAACTAAAGGAATTATTTTCTAATGCACTTGTCCTCATACTCCTGAACAAAATTGATTCATAGAAATAATGACTCGACATGTTTTTGAAACTACAGTGGCTCTGTTGGGTATGTGGAATATATGCCAAAGAGTTTCTAGCCTGAAGCAGTACATACTTTGGTATACTTGATAAAGAGAAAAACTTCCCTAGTCATTGCCAATGAGATACCATACTTCAAATTATTTCATAAGAAGCCTTATTATTCCCATTTGTGAGTTTTTGGTTTTATTTGCTTTGTCCATCTTCCAGCACATGAATGACAAAAGCTTTCAAAAAAGGCAACACGCTGTATTTTTTTGGGCTACAACGACACACAAAATCTTTCAACATGTTATTTCTTTAGGGTCAATTTTTTTTAAAACACAATTCTAAACATGCTTTAGAATCAATTTATTTTCTCTAGAAATTTGATGATGATGTAGTAGCTACTAACTTATGATAACGATGATCTCCAACCCTCCTCTCCTTTAGGTATCGACTCTACATCCTCATCCCTATCATTAGAAGAGGAATTATCTCATCCAGTTACTTCCCCACGCCTATCTAGTAAGATAGACCGCGATGCTCCTAAACAACTTGGTTATTCTCCTGGGAAATTTGGTAAGTCCTATTCCATGCCTACCACACTATACTATGTTGATGTATGCACGTCTCACTCTCAGGTTTCTACACAAACTTGTTGGCAAGAGGCAATGTCGAAAGAGCTTCGTGCATTGAATGAAAATTCTACTTGAGACTTTGTTGATAAACCAAACAAATGGATTTCTTATTGGAAGTAAGTGGTGTATTCCATTAAACTTAAGGTGGATTGTAAAGTTGATCGCTAGAAAGCTCGACTGGTTTCTCAAGGGTACGAACAAGGTTTTGGGTGGATTATGAGGAGACATTTGCACTTATTTCTTATATGAAAATAGTAAAAACATTATTTGTTGTGGCTTCAACGAGAGGCTGGATCTTACATTAGATGGATATGAAAAATGTGTTTCTTCATGATAACCTGGAAGAAGTTGTGTTTATGAAACCACCACCAAAGTGTGTTCTGCCAAAACCAAATGCAGTTTGTCGTCTTCGAAAATCTCTCTATGGCTTAAGACAGACTCCCCGAGCTTGGTTTGATAAATTTGATCCTCGATTCAAACTCTGAGCATCTCTCAGAATTTTTCAGATCATTCCTTATTTCTTCATACTTCTCCGGTAGGTATCACAATACTTATCATCTATGTTGATAATATCATTATCATTGGAAATGATTCAAAGAATATTAATAAGTTGAATGAATTCTTGCATACTTAATTTAAGATGAAGGACTTGAGACGACTGAGGTACTTTCTTGGACTTGAGGTTCTATACTTGCCTATTGGGTTCATGCTTACACAATAAAAGTATGCTAGTGATCTTATTTCAAGGGCTGATCTTATTGGTGATAAGGTTGTATACACCTTGATGGAGATTACGAAGTAGAAGGATCAATTACTTTATAAAAGTGATGATTGTTCTACTTCCTTTGCGCCTAGTGGTTCTCTAATATTTCAAGCAGAAACAATATTTCTAGTTAATCTAAGGTCATCCACAACCTATTATTCAAAGATCCCAAGATTCCTTCAATCCATATGGCATGCACAATTTCAGCAAACACCAGTTAAAATATTTAGGCTTTTTGAGTCTTCCCTTTGCACTCTTGAGTATCAATGGTAAATGGTGTTCGCCATCTCCCCCAATGTCCACTTTTCTCTACATCCAAGCTAATATTCTACTCTACAACTGCCTAGCAAATTGGAATTGTACAAACAAGTGTCCCCTTGTTTTTCATAATTAAGACATACATAGGTTTAACATTAATACCCCACTTAAGGAGTCTGTCTTCTGTGAGTAGTTTACCCTACACTATTAACCACATATTGAATATATCTTTGGACCTGCTAGGATTGTCTAGCATTAAGCATTTCCATGGTTTTGTGGTCCTCTCCGCTATAAATCTTAGATAAATTTGCTTTATAATGCCATGTTGTTTCTTCACCATATACTGCACTTGGTTCCATTGGATCCTAGCTCCAATATTTTCCTTGTAATCCAATATCCTTGAGTTGAAATGGTCATATCCTACACCTTCTGCTCCTTTAATATAGAATGTACGTATCCATTTGATTCATATTTTGTCCTCTTTAAGTGTAAAATTCAAAAAGGTATGGGTTTGATTAGCTTTTTTCCATAACTATAGATTTATTATGTTCAACCCCCCTGCAGACTTAGGCAAACAAACCCTATTCCAAGGTGCTAATGTTTTTTGGTGATTGTATCTACTCCGGACCAAGCATAGCTTATGTGGAAGACCTCAATGGTCTTTACTACCTTTGAGGGGAGCAAGAATAATTGGGACAAATAATATTCTATATCAAACAGCTTTGTTTGATACCAAATACCAAATCAATTATCTTCACAATATTTTCAATGAGTGGTTACCACTAGATCATAGTCAGTTTCCTAGTAGAGAGAGGCACTCCGATGTATTTAAATGGAAACTCACCTTTATCATTGTAATGACCTCCAGGTAATTTTGTGTTTATGATCATGTTTGTTGTTTAGAGCTTTCCTGCAATGACATCAAGTAATTTATCACTTGCTGGGACTAACAGCTCAGCCACCTGGTCGTTCGTTTAGTTTTTGTGCAAGTTTCCATATTTTAGAGCCTTTGAAACTTGAACGGTTGACTTCAGTCAAAAGTTCTGGAAGACGGCCTTTTAATGCAATTTTGACAGTTTCATCAACTCTGGAAGGGTAATTTTAGGCTACGTGCATAGTTTGTTTGGCTCCCGAGTCTTCTAGTGTGAGTTTGTGTCGTTAGGTGTTTTAACTTTGAAGCTTAAGACAAGGGTTGACTTTGGTCAATATTCTTTATAAACATGCTCAGATAAGAATTTTGTCAGTACAGTTAGCTCAAGAATGTCGAGTTTGGTCCAGAACGACCTTTGTTTATGTTTCGAGGCTTTCAGGTAATTTTGAGGCAATTTGTGGAATTTTGCTTAAAATGGAAATAAGGTGTGGGACTAATTTTCAAAATGGACTAAAATGGAAATAAGGTGTGGAAATAACGGAATTCCAGCAGAGATCCCACGGTTCCCGTTTGACTCTAAAAATAGATATGACTTTGTGTTGGGTGATTTTTGTGTCGAAACGACCGTATTGAAATTGCGATCCTATTTTTTATAGTGTGGCAGTGTTCAGAGGCCGTTCGGAAGGGAAGAGCTTCGACCTTATAATTTGGAGCGCGCACGGTCGGCCTACACGTAGGCTATGTCTTCCTTTCTATTTAGATTGAGCAAGAATATGTAAATTCGTGATTATTATTATGAGTTAGGGGTGAGTACCCAATTAATTCTACTTTTCTGCTTAAAAACCATGATTTAGGGTTGAATACCAATATTTTGAGCGTAGTACTATGCTGGAAGAGGGTTGTATTTGTGCTGGAGCATGCTAGGGGATTTACTTGGTTGATTACTTGTTTTGGAGCATGTTTTGGCCTTAGTCTAGGATGGATTAGTGTTGCCTTAGACCCATGCACCTTTTGACTATGGTATGTCTCCGACGTCGTTTCTGATGGACTAGGTTCTTGTAGATTAGCATAGCAGACTTGACCCTGGTAGAATGAGCCTTAGTTTAGGCATTTGTGCAGCTTATTGGCCCTTTTCTCCTCTCCCTATTTTTGCGGCTCCAATGTGTTACCAGAGATTATGTGCTTTCTCGGGGTTGGAGTGTTTCCAGTTTGGAGCCTTTTTATTATATCATTAAGGGTTGACGTCGAGTCACGATGGCTTGGAGCCTTCTATGATACCGTTGAGGGTGGATATCTATCTAAGGTGGCATGGAGCCTACATGAGATCCTCTTCGGAGTTGATAAGCCTTTGGGTGCTCTTGCTAGCTGGGTGGTTGACGCCCTTGGGCACTGGGTGGCTGGGCAGATGGGATATCTAAGATCCACTACAGATTTGACACGCTCTCGAGGCACTCTTTCTTTCTAGGCGGTTGACGCTTGAAAGAGTGGATAGTATGGCTAGGCGGCCTGGGTTGATAGTCGCTCTTGCTAGCTAGGCTAGGATTTGACTGTTTGAGTTGATTGTTACTTTTTCTAGCTAGACTAAGAGTTGACTAGCTCTTTGATTCAGATCAGGATCACTCTTTTGTCATGTAGACTTAGTTATTATGTGTACCTGTTGGGCTTATGGTGGTCCATTCAGGTTTTATTTAAACTTGTGGACAAGTTTACCTTCTAGGCTTAGGGAGGTCCAGTTAAGTTTAGTTTAGTTGTACTAAGATTTACTTTCGGTACGCTCATGTGCTTCTTTTCATATCTTCTTTGACCTCTTTTTTTGTCTATATTATATTTATTCAGATTGTTTTTACCTTTCTTGCTCGGTCGGACTGTGATGCCTACCGCGTATCTTGTTTTTGTAATTATTGTACACTCTGCATCTTTTGCTGATGTAGGTCCTAGTACTAGCTACCAATGATGATCATTAATGCCTTTTTTTGTAACATTTTGATATTCTAGACGAGGGTGAGCACTTGGCATCATGGACCAGCCTGTCTACTTCTAGACTTTCGCTAGCTTGTCTTTTGCCTTTGATATGGCTTGTTATGGTCCACTTTTGACACTTGTATTTATCTCGTCAGACAGCTCTGTACTCGTGACTTCCAGGTTCTAGGAGGGTTCCTTTGTATATCGTTTTTGGTTTCCTTTCCATTTTTGTCTTTTCTTATTGTTAGCATATTCTTAGTTTAGTTCTACCCCTGTACTCACTAGTTGTCATTCTAGATATGGGTCGGTTTACCTATTGGTGAGTTTTAGTAGGTGTCATCATGACTCAAGATAGGTTCACCAGTTTCATTTGTACAAACCTAATACCTAGGAGAGTCTTACATATGGGTGCAGAGACGTCAGTGTCTTATCTTTGGGAGACTACATGGTGTTTTCAAGAATCCATCTCTTTTTGTATCACTTTCATGCAGCCTGTGTGTTATTGGTTTCTTCGAATCTCACTTGTCTTATTCTTTTCGCATGATGGCTCATACGCGCCACACAACATCTTGGGGTAGGGATCAACCCCCCTTGCCTAGCAGGGGTGCACCGCCACCTCCAGATATAGAGCAAGGTCCGAAGCCTGTAACGGGTCCTCCAGCAGCCCATATTCCAGAGCAGTCGGTAGGTCCTGAACCAGTACATCCACCACTTCTGACAGTGCATGGGGACATGAAACAGCCCCTGCTATAGAACCTGCACCAGCAACTACGCCACTACCGGCACCTGCACCTGGGCTAGATCAGCAGGATCAGCCTGCAACAGAGGCACCCAGGCCCACATACCACCTAGGGGTTCCCAGCCTGTGATTGCGGCTGGAGATATGCCGCTAAAATAGAAGAATATGCTTGAAGTTTTATTAAGGCTTTAACCTCTAAGGTTTTATAGGGTTGTGGGTGAGGATGCCCAGTAGTTTTTGACTACTTATCGTAAACGGGTGCATACCTTAGATCTCGTGGTGGCGTACATTTATTGAGATTATATAAGTTGGGTCTCCTCGGGTCACCTAGACTAAGTTTTCTGAGGCCTTCTTGGCGAGGTTTATTTCTCGTAGCATCAGAGATCAGTTCTCCTAATTGGAGTAGGGTTCTATGACAGTGTCTAAGTACAAGGTAAGATTTTACGATCTCTCCCACCATGGGACCATGATTCTACCAACTGAGGAGGAGAGGATTCAATGTTTTGTTTATGGGTTTAAACTATAGATGTGGATGGAGGCTTAGTCTATCGTCTCAACGTGTTTCTCCCTTTTAGATTTTGTTGATAATGCCCGCACTATTAAGCAACTCAATCATGACGCTAAAGGGGCCACCGACAAGAGAGCTATATATGAGGATAGTTATAGTGGGTCCTGTTCCACGCCAAGAGATTCACATGATAGGGTTCGACATCGATTTCAGAAAGGTCATCCTAGTCGGCCTGTTCAATCTTTATTACAGAGTTTAGAGCGAGATCGGTATAGCTAGTGTAAGGTTTGTTGTAGAAAGAGTCATGAGTCTCACACTAGAGGCGGTTGTCGTTCTTCTAGGAGTAGATCATATTTTGGTTGTTTTAAATGTTTTGAGTTAGGTAAGAGGGCCAGAGATTTCCCTCTAAATAGATGGATTGCTCCAGCTCCACAGATAGCTCTACCAACTTCATTAACAATACCTCTATCTAGAGGTCGTGGTTAGGGTCAGGACCGTCGCGGGGGACATTGGGGTATTTGGGGTGGTCCCTGAGGAGCTAGGTAAGTTTGTAGGACTGATGTCCAGGGAAGAGGTGGACATGGCCATTTCTTTGGACATCTAACGAGGGCGGAGGCTGAGGCATTGGATGATGTTATCACAAGTATGATTCTTTTATGCCATTAGCCCATCTCGACTTTATTTGACCTTAGTTCTATATATTCTTTTGTGTCTGTGTATTATGCTTCTCATTTTGGTATGAGTTTTGAGCCTATGGCAGCGCCATTGCGTGTGTCGACCCCCATGGGTGATTCTTTAGTAGTGGATCTAGTGTTTCCATCATGCTTAGTTACTATCCAGGGGCGTGACACCCGGGTTGACCTTATACTGTTAGTTATGTTTGATTTTGTGGTGTTTCTGGGCATGCACTCGTAATCCCACAATCGCACGGTTTTATATTATTTCTCTTAGACCATTACCTTAAACATGCCTGGTATTCCACCTGTTGTTTGGTAGGGCTACATTAGTAGCCAACAGATTGGAGTTATCTTTTTTGTTCAGGCTCGAAGACTAGTGGCTAGAAGGTGTTTGTCTTATTTGGCCTATGTGCGTGATGTCAGTAAGGAGGTCTCTTTAGTTGAGTCCATTCTATTCGTCCTTGATTTTATAAATGTGTTTCCTACTGAACTACCTTGCCTACCCCATAGCGTGATATTGACTTTCATATCGAGCTTGAGCCGGGTACTCGGTCTATTTCCATTCCTCCATATTTGATGGCTCCTATAGAGCTCAATAAGCTCAGTGTTCAACTTCAAGACCTCTTAGGTAAGGGGTTCATCAGGCCTAGTGTGTCGCCTTGGGGCAATCCTATTCTTTTTGTTAAGAGGAAGGATGGAATGATGCGCATGTGTATTGATTATAGGAAGTTGAATAAGGTGACTGGGAAGAACCACTACCGCATTCCTTGGATTGATGATCTAGTGACCAACTTTAGGGTGCCTTAGTGTTTTCGAAGATTGATTTTAGGTCTTGTTACCATCAGCAGAGGATTAGGGCAACAGACATCCCTAAGACCGCATTTAGGACTAGATATGGCTACTATGAGTTCCTAGCGATGCCTTTGGGTTAACTAATGCCACTGCCGTGTTCACGGACTTGATGATGCTGGTGCTCAGACCGTATCTTGATTTTTTCTTCATTGTGTTCATAGATGACATTCTAATATACTCATGGAGCAGGAGTGATCATGAGCAGCATATGAGGATTGTGCTCTAGAAATTGAGAGATCAGCATCATTCTTCAAAGTTCTCAAAGTGTGAGTTTTGGCTTGAGTCTGTAGCATTCTTGGGGCATGTGGTATCCAAGGAATGCATCATGGTAGATCTGATGAAGATTGAGGCTATTCGTGGTTGGGCTAGGCCCACTTCGATGACTGAGGTTCAGAGATTTGTCGGTTTGCAGGCTACTTTGGGCGGATTTTAAAGGGATTCTCCAACATTACAACACCTCTAACCCGGTTGACTCGTCTTGATGTACCTTTAGAGTGGTCTGAGGAGTTGAGGTTTTGGAAGCTCTAGGAGTTGCTAACTACTTCTCCTTTATAGACCCTTCCAGTTGAGGGCAAGGGCTTCACGAGGTAATGTGACGCACCCGATATAAGTTTAGGTTATGTATTAATGCAGCGGGGCGGGGTCATTTCTTATGCGTCGAGGTAGCTTAGGTTACATGAGTGAAACTACCCTACAAATGACTTTGTGTTTGCGGGGTTCCAAACGAATCCCGAGGGTCCTTTCGAAAGTAATTGTGGCTTATGTGTTTGTTTTTGGTGTCGGGGTATTTTGGTCATTGTAATCGCGAGACCCCCCTCTCATAATTATGTGGGGTAAATTTTGTGTGCATCGCGATCGTGTGGTGTCCATCAATGATGGCGATGGTTAGCATAAGTGAGTTGACCATTCTTATCTCAACGCAATCGTGAGCCTTAGTCATCACGATCGGGAAGGGTAAGTTTCAACTAGCTGAATATTTTCTCAAAATTGGGATTTCTTCCCATTTCCCCCATTTTTGAACCGTAGAAGCTTGAGTGAGGCAATTTCAAAGTGTATTTTCGTGATTCTTTGATTGCGTAACAAATTTCAACTCCCCATCTTTATTGTTCATGAATTATTGCAAGATTTTATCATAGAAAATACTATTTAGAATTCAAGTTAAAGAAAATCTTAATGAACTTCAAGTTTGATAAAATAGTGTCTATGAGTTGAATATAACTCCGTTTTGAAATAGTTTTCACCTGTAGTTTCCAAATGTTTTGGGTAACACAATTTTGTACTAAATTCCTGATTTACCCCTCATTTCTGGTATTAGTTTTTTGAGTCATTTTGACCCAATTTAAAAAAAATATTAATATGAGTGTTTATAGTTCTGAATTCTTATTGTGATTTGTATTTGTATAGCTTTTTTTATTTGGAGACTCAAAGTAGGGGGAAAACCCAAGTTACAAAGTGATTGTGTTCTTAAATTTAGGGAAGTAAGCTTCTAAACCTTTGTTAATGCTTGTGAAATCTTGTATTTTCTTTGTGTATGTGCTGGGGAGTAATGAGAATTGGTGATGGATTTGATTGTTTATATTGATTAATATAAATGATAAAAATGGGGATAAAGAAAAGGCAATATGATGATATTTGTTGTGTATTACATTGTGAAAGACTTGAGAGATTATATTGATGAAATACTATGATGGTGTTGTTGTGATTGTGAATTTGTAACACCTCGGATTCAAGAAAGGGCAAAAGAGTCATTTTTAGAAGTTCCTGGTGCCATCCGACGGAGGCCAACCACGGTCTGTAGAGCGAACCATGGACCGTAGGTCCTGTCTGTGGATTGGCCACCCAAAGAGGCTTAGAGGACCATGAACCACGGCCTGGACCAACGGACCGTCGTTGGGTCCACGGTCCGTGAATTGAGGTCCGTGGATCATGTCCTCAAAATCCAATCTCTGATGGAGACGACAGACGTGCAGGATGGGCCGTTGGTCAGACCACGGTCCGTCGATCAAGGCCCGTAGGTCGAAGGTTGGCAATTATTTTTATGGGTAGTTGGGTCTTTTCCTAATTATTTTATCCTAATACTATGTCGTTTTGCCTATGCCTAAGACCCCTATATTAGTAATTTTAACACCAAATTAATTCATTCTCTTCAAATTAACCAAAAGAAGTTGAGTCTTTCTCTCCCAAAGATATTTGTCTCTCAAGAAGGTTGAAGAAGAAGATTCAAGCTAGGGTTCAAGATCAAGCCTTCATTCTTCAATTGCTTTTGGGCTTTGATAGTAAGGTATGATAGTTTTCATCCATGGATTCCTTTTATCCATTGAGTTCCCAAATCCTCATATTTTCAAAATTAGAAATCCCCTATTTAGCTACGGTTTTCTTCAATTACCATGGGTTCTCTTGATTATTGATTTAAATGATTGAATTATGATCTCTTATGCATGAATTGATGAAATACTATGATTTTATGATGATTTCCCATGAACTCATGTAAATCCCATGTTTTCCATGTTATGATGATATGATGTGGGTTTTGAATTATGAAGAAGAGTTTGTGAAATTAAGAATGTTCTTATGAGAATTGTGTAAATGCTTTAAGGATGCTTTGAGAGTGAAGTATCAATAATGATGTTGTCGTTGTGTTGTTAAAAGGATTTCTCATATACACATGAAAACCTGATTGTGAAAGTTTTTCTCAGATAGTAAGGGTTCTAAGATTGAAAGGTCTTCTCACCTAAATGAATCAAATATAAAGAGCTATCCTTATGAAACCTAGCTTTGATTGGTTATTGAATGATGTCATTCCATGGATGACTTATGATTTATGACCTAGCTTAGATTGGCAATATGACTGGCCCTTCCATGGATAATAAGAACAAGTAAGAAAATGACTATTTTGTGGGATTTATGCTTAGCACTGAGAGGATATCGAGATGGAAGCTCTTTCATGAGTAGAGGCTGGGTTTCTAGAAGCAATCTCCTTATCCCTTACCTATATACCCCCATAGGATGATTGTCTAGATAGGCATTAGCTAGTGGATCCACTTAAGCTAGAATTTCATGGTCCTTACCTTGTCAAGTAGAACAACCCTTTTTGGTATGGGAGACACCAGGGGATCATGTCATAGCTCACATGGGCTCTATGTTGGTTAAGGCTATTTCCCACAATAATAATGAACTAAGGTTACTGCAAGAAGTATCTCACATGTGTTCAAAGGTTTTAATGATGTTAGCTTGCATTGACCATGTTTTATGACTTATGTCTTCTAACTCGTTTTATATCATGTTTTAGCTTGGTCATTGCATGTCATGAAATGTCCTATTTTAACATGATTTAAATGTTCATATGCATGGCTATCATACTTGGTACATATTTTGTACTAATGCATTCTTCTGCCTACATTTCCCCAAATGTAGGGTCCGACAGTCAGGGTTCTACGTTTGGTGGCTAGAGGTTAACTTGAGAGATTCCGAGCTTTGGTGAGTCCTCATGATTAGAGGACGAATTTTCATTGTTTTCAATTTTCTTTCTTACTTTTAGTTTTGGACATGATGTATGGTCTAGGTCCAATTTCATTCTTATGTACTAGATGGCTAACGAGACAAGTGTTTAGACTTCCATTTTGCTTTTATAAAACTTTGTACTTGAAATGTTGCTTTTGTTTCCTTTATTCTATTTCTTATGTTATGAATGCTTAGTTGCTTGTATGGGACCTCTCGGGGTCCTATACACCATGTTACATCTAGGGTGTACCCCTGGGTCGCGACAAACTTGGTAATCAGAGCACAAGGTTTAGAATGGTCCTAGAAGGAATGTGAGGGAGAATGTGGAACAAGAAGCTCCTCTTCATGCTCCTCAAGCTCCATTCAACCCTTTGGCCGAGCCAGTGACTAATGCGGAGTTTAGGGCTGCTTTTCAAATATTGGCTCAAGCCATGACGGCCCAAGCCAATAGGGAGGTTGTGGTTCCCGTGAACCCAAATGTGGGTACGATGACATCTAGAGTGAGGGACTTCACTAGAATGAATCCTCCGGAGTTTCATGATTCTAAGGTTGAGGAAGATGCTCAAGAGTTTATTGATGAGGTTTACAAGGTGTTGATAATCATGGGAGTGAAGCCGGTGGAAAAGGCGGACTTGGGCGCTTATCAACTTAAGAGTGTTTCTCAAATTTTGTTCAATCAATGGAAATAAGAGAGACCAGAAGATGCGGGTCCTCTCGATTGTGAGAAGTTTAAGGTTGCTTTCCTTGATAGGTTCTTTTGCCCTTGAGATGAGGGAGGCAAAGGTTCTTGAGTTCATAAACCTTCGTCAAGGAAGTATGAGTGTCAAGGAATATGCTTTGAAGTTCACACAACTATCTAGATATGCTCTCACCATGATTGCCGACCCTAGGGCAAGGATGAGTAAGTTTGTTTTGGGTGTGTCCGAAATGGTGGTTAACGAATCTCGTACCTCAATGCTCATTAATGACATGTACATCTCTCGTCTCATTGTATATGCTCAACAGATCGAAGAGGAAAGACTTAAGAAAGGGTTTAGGGAGGCAAAACAGCTAAGACCGATGATGGTAATTTCTCACATTCAAGGTCTGATGGACATGGTCATTCTAAGTTTCAACAAAGGTTTTCCAGCCAAGATTCCTCCAATGCTCCTTCTAAGTTTAACAAAGATAGGGTTTCTAATCCTAAGCCTCAAGGAGGGAATGGTAGTGCATCTTCATTTCCTATATCTACTTGTGCTAGGTGTGGAAGGGTTAGCCGGCACGGATGGTTGCTTCGGTTGTGGTAAAAGTGGTCATCAGATGAGGGATTGCGCAATGCTTACGGCTAAAGGAAGAGAGGGAAAGCAAGATCCTCCTAGTGGTTCGCGTTCCAATGCTCCCAAGCAAAACAAATTCTATGCACTTCAGATTCGTGGTGAACACGAGGGGTTCTCCACATATGGTTACCGGTATGTTGAAAGTCTTCCAACTTGATGTTTATGCTTTACTTGATCCCGGTGCTACCTTTTCTTTTGTGACGCCATATGTTGCTATGAGGTTTGATGTTCTTTTGGATGTGTTGTTAGATCATTTTTCTATATCTACTCATGTTGGTGATTATGTTGTGGCTAAGAGGGTCTATAGAAAATTTCTCGTTTCCTTGTCCCAAAGAGTTACTCTTGTTGATTTGGTAGTGCTTGATATGCTAGATTTTGATGTTACCCTTGGTGTGGATTGGATGCATTCATGTTATGCTTCTATCGATTGTAGAACTCGTGTAGTCAAGTTTCAATTCCCGAATGAGCCTGTCCTCGAATGGAAAAGGGGAAATTATATGCCTAAAGGGTCAGTTTGTCTCTTGTCTTAAAGCTAGAAAGATGATTTCTAAGGGTTGCATTTACCATCTAGTTAGGGAAAGGGATGTGGATTTCAAAACCCCTACTCTTTAGTCGGTCTCCGTTGTTAATGAGTTTCCAGAAGTATTCCCAAACGATCTACCCGGTATTCCTCCCAAAAGGGAAATAGACTTCGGTATTGACCTTCTCCCAAATACGCAACCTATCTCTATTCCTCCTTACCCAATTGCTCTGGCAGAACTAAAGGAGTTGAAAGAACAATTGAAAGATTTGTTGGATAAGGGTTTCATCCGACCAAGTATCTCTCCAGGGGGTGCTCCAGTCTTGTTTGTTAGAAAGAAGGATGGTTCTCTTTGTATGTACATGTACATACACTATCGACAGTTGAATAAGGTTACCGTTAAGAATAAGTATCCTCTCCCAAGGATAAATTATATGTTTGACCAACTTCAAGAAGCGAGTTACTTCTCTAAGATTGACCTTTGGTCGGGTTATCACCAATTGAGGGTTAAGGCAAATGATATTCTGAAAACAACTTTTAGAACCCGATATGGTCATTTTGAGTTTTGGGTAATGTCATTTGGTGTGACTAATGCTCCGGTGGCATTTATGGATTTGATGAATAGGGTGTTTAGATAATACCTTGACATGTTTGTGATTGTGTTCATTGATGATATATTGATTTATTCAAGAAGTGAGGATGATCACATCAATCATTTGAGGATTGTGTTGCAAATTCTCAAGGACCAACAATTCTTTGCGAAGTTTAGCAAATGTGAGTTTTGGCTAAGGTCCGTAGCTTTTCTTGGTCATATTGTTTCACGTAAGAGTATTGAGGTAGATCCTAAGAATACAGATGCGGTCAAGAGTTAGCCTAGACCTCTATCCCCTTCAGTTATTAGAAGTTTCTTGGGTTTGGCCGGTTACTACAGGAGGTTTGTTAAGGGGTTTTCATTGACTGCCTCTCCATTGACAGCATTGACTCAAAAGAAGGCTAAGTTGATATGGTCTGAAGCATGCGAAAAAAGTTTTTCAAGAATTGAAAGATAGACTTACTTCCGCTCTGATGTTGACTTAACCAGAAGGGACTGATTATTTTGTTGTTTATTGTGATGCCTCGAGAATTGGGCTAGGATGTGTACTTATGCAAAATAGGAAGGTTATTGCTTATGCTTCAAGGCAACTTAATGTTCATGAAAGGAATTATCCTACCCATGACCTTGAATTAGCGGCAGTTGTTTTTTCCTTAAAGATTTGGAGGCACTATTTGTATGGTGTTCTTGTCGATGTTTTCACCGATCATAAGAGTTTATAATATGTGTTTAATCAGAAGGATATAAATGTTCGCCAAAGAAGGTGGCTTGAGTTATTGAAAGATTATGATATGAGTGTTCTCTATCACCTCAGTAAAGCGAATGTGGTGGCGGATGCTCTTAGTCGGTTATCTATGGGTAGTGTTGCTCATATTGAAGAAGATAAGAAGGAGTCGGTTTGAGATGTTCATAGATTGTCCTGGTTGGGTGTTCAACAAGTGGACACTACCAAGGGTGGTGTTATGGTTCACAATGGGTCAGAATCATGTTTCGTGGCGGATGTTAAAGCCAAGAAAGTCTTGATCCAATTTTGGTTGAATTCAAGGAAGCGGTACTTAAGATATCCGTTGAGGCTTTCTCCTAAGGGGGAGATGGTGTACTTAGATATCAAGATCGTTTGTGTGTTCCTAATGTAGACGACTTGAGAGAACAGATCTAGTCAGAAGCCCGTAGTTCTTGATATTCTATTCACTCAGGAGCCACCAAGATGTACCATGAATTGCGAGAGATCTATTGGTGGAATGGGATGAAGAAGGATATTGCGGGATTTGTGGCTAAATGTCCCAATTGTCAACAAGTGAAAGTCGAGCATCAGAAACTGGGAGGTTTTATCCCAAGACATTAGCATTCCTACTTGGAAGTGGGAAGATTTGAATATGGACTTCATCGTTGGGTTGCCTCGCACTCGGCGACAACATGACTCGATTTGGGTTATAGTAGATCGAATGATGAAATCAGCTCATTTTATTCCCGTCAAAATTTCTTACTCAGTGAAGGATTATGCTAAGTTGTATTTGAGAGAGATTGTGAAGTTGCATGGAGTGCCTTTATCCATTATCTCCGATCGTGGTACTCAATTTACTTCTCAGTTTTGGAAATCTTTCCAAAAGGGTCTTGGTACTCGTGTTAAGCTTAGTACGGCCTTTCATCCACAAACTTATGGGAAAGCGGAGCATACTATCCAAACTTTGGAAAATATTTTGAGAGCTTGGGTGATTGATTTCAAGGGTAATTAGGATGATCACTTGCCTTTGATTGAGTTTGCATATAACAATAGTTATCACTCTAGTATTGGTATGGCTTCATTTGAGGCTCTTTATGGTAGGGGGTGCAGGTCTCCTATAGGATGGTTTGATGTGGGTGAAGTTTCCCTAATAGGTCCCGAGTTGGTACATGAGGCCATGGAAAAGGTACAACTTATTAGAGAAAGGTTGAAAACGGCTCAAAGTCGACAAAAGTCATATATCGATATAAGAAGAAGAGATCTTGAGTTTGATTTTCATGATTGGGTTTACTTGAAAATCTCACCCATGAAGGTTGTAATGAGGTTTGGTAAGAAAGGTAAGCTTAGTCCCCGATATGTTGGCCCATAAAAGATTTTGAGATGTGTTGATAAGGTTGCTTATGAACTAGAATTGCCTAATGAATTTGCATCGGTGCATCCAGTTTTCCATGTCTCCTTATTAAAGAATTGTGTTGGTAATCCGACATCTATAGTTCCTTTAGAAGATTTGGGAGTTAAGGAGAATCTTTTTTATAAAGAAGTTCCGGTTGAGATTTTGGATCGGCAAGTCAAGAAGTTCAAAAACAAAGAAGTTGCTTCCGTGAAAGTATTGTGGAGGAATCAGTTAGTTGAGGGTGCTACTTGCGAGGCCGAGGCCGATATGATGTCCCAATATCCTCATCTCTTTCCTTCTATACCTTCTAGCTTGAGGTAATGAGTTCCTCATGGTTTACCATTTTGGTGTCATGTGTCTTAGATATTCCCTTGATTTCCTAATTTATGCATTTTCATGAAAAAAACTTAAGTTTTGAGAAAATGAGTCAACTTGATTGATTTCTACATGTTTATATGCATTTGAGTATGAGTTGCATATAGACTTCATGATTTGATGTTCTGAACATGCTCTAGCTTGGAGTTGATGTTTCTTCCTCGGATATGTGCATTTATGTGATTGCATGCATGTTGGGATGTTAGGTTAAGTTCCTACCTTCCTTATGATGTCTTGAATCTCATTCAAGGATGAATGATCCCAAGGGGGAGATAATGTAACACACCTCGGATTAAAGAAAGGGCAAAATAGCAGTTTTCAGAAGTTCTTGGTGCCATCCGACGGAGGCCAACCACGGCTGATGGAGGGAACCACGGACCGTAGGTCTGGTCCATGGATTGGCCACCCAAAGAGGCTTAGAGGACAACAAACCACGACATGGATCAACGGACCGTCATTGTGTCAATGGTCTATGGATTGAGGTCCGTGGATCATGGCCTCAAAATCCAGTTTCTGATGGAGACGATGGACGTGCAGGACGGACCGTCGGTCAGACTACGGTCCGTCAGTCAAGGCCCGTAGGTCAAAGGTCGACAGTTATTTTTAGGGGCAGTTGGGTCTTTTCCTAATTATTTTATCCTAATGATATTTCATTTTGCCTAAGCCTAAGACCCCTATATAAGTGATTTTAACCCAAAACTAATTCATTCTCTTCAAATTCACCAAAACAAGTTGAGTCTTTCTCTCTAGAATGTTGAAGAAGAAGATTCAAGCTAGGGTTCAAGATCAAGCCTTCATTCTTCAATTTCTTTTGGGCTTTGATAGTAAGGTATGATAGTTTTCATCCATGGAGTTCCCAAATCGTCCTATTTTCAAAATTAGTAATCTCCAATTGAGCTAGGGTTTTCTTCAATAACCATGGGTTCTCTTGATTGTTGATTTAAATAATTGAATTATAATCTCTTATGCATGAATTGATGAAATACTATGATTTTATGATGATTTCCCACTAACCTATGTAAATCCCATGTTTTCCAAGTTATAATGATATGATGTGGGTTTTGAATTATGAAAGAAGAGTTTATGAAATAAAGCATGTTCTTATGAGAATTGTGTAAATACTTTAAGGATGCTTTGAGAGTGAAGTATCAATGATGATGTTGTCATTGTGTTGTTGAAAGTATTTCTCATATACAAATGAAAGCATGATTGTGAAAGGTTTTCTCACATAGTAAGGGTTCTAAGGTTGAATGGTCTTCTCACCTAAATGAATCAAAGATAAAGAGTTATCCTAATAAAACCTATCTTTGATTAGTTATTGAATGATGTCATTCCATGGATGACTTATGATTTATGACCTAGCTTGGATTGGAAAGATGACGTGCCCTTCCATGGATATTAAGAACAAGTAAGAAAATGACTATTCCATGGGATTTATGCTTAGCATCGAGAGGATATCGAGATGGAAGCTCTCACGTGAGTAGAGGCTAGGTTTCTAGAAGCAATATCTTTATCCCTTACCTATGTGCCCCCATAGCATGATTGTCTAGATAGACATTAGCTAGTGGATCAACATAAGCTAGAAGTTCATTGTCCTTACCTTGGCAAGTAGGACAACCCTTTTTCGGTGTGGGAGACACCAGGGGATCATGTTATAACTCACATGGTCTCTATGTCGGTTAAGGCTACTTCCCATAATAATAATGAACTAAGGTTACTTCAAGAAGTATCTCACATGTGTTCAATGGTCTTAATGATGTTAGCTTGCATCGACCATGTTTTATGACTTATGTCTTCTAACCAATTTTATATCATGTTTTAGCTTGGTTATTGCATGTCATGAAACGTCCTATTTTAGTATGATTTAAATGTTCATATGCATGGCTATCATACTTGGTACATATTTTGTACTAACGCATAACATATTTTGTACTAACGCATACTCTTGCCTACATTTTCCCAAATGTAGGGTCCAACAGTCAGGGTTCTTAGTTTCGTGGCTAGAGGTTGACTTGAGAGATTTCGAGCTTTGGTGAGTCCTCATGCTTCGACGATGGATTTTCAGTGTTTTTCAGTTTTCTTTCTTACTTTCAATTTTAGAAATGATGTATGGGCTAGGCCCAATTTTATTCTTATGTACTAGATAGCTAACGAAACAAGTGTTTAGACTTTCTTTTTGCTTTTATAAAACTTTGGACTTGAAATGTTGTCTTTATTTCCTTTGTTCTATTTCTTATGTTATGAATTCTAAGTGGCTTGTATGGGGCCTTTCGGGGTCCTATACGCCATGTTACATCTAGGGTGTACCCTTGGGTCGTGATAGAATTGCCATGGAATTATTATCTTGTCATCATTATGTGAGCATGCCAATTTGCATTGGTTCTCAAACACTGTGACGTGATCTATTGTGATTATGTCAATGGGAAATAGTTCCGGCTAGTGATATTGATGTCAAGGTTTATTTCGGTGGGTGATTTAATGCCAATGGGAAATGGTTCCAGTTTGTGATATTGATATCGGGGTTTGTTCTGGCGTGTACATGGACCTTGTGCGTCCCTCATGAGTTCTTGTATGAGATTCAGCTGATGTGTATCAAAGGATAGACATACATCACTTTACAAGACATTGCACTTCACTAAATAACACCTCATTGATTGTGATTGTTGAATCTACATCATTGAGCCTCTTGATTATGGAAAAGTGTAATGATAGATTATCTGTGTTGAGGTGCAACTTGTATTCTTCCTTACATGCTCTGTTGTGTTAAGTGAAACGGTTCAAAACCTTGATTGATGAACTTGAGACATGATTGTGGTTGATCTGTAACTGTGGGGATGTTGTTGTTGCACTATATGTTACTTGATTCCTGAAGTGTTAGGTTGGGCTGATCTCTATACATGTTGTAGTTTGCGGAAGCTTGGCTGGGATCAAAGGAGTACTCGTATTCTATTTTGCTTTACCTTATGTTTATTGGTTTGCTTGATGAGTACCATGTTTTTGTTACTCACTCCTTGCTTCTACACTTGTATAGGTTATGAGTCCGGACCTTCGTTATTATCCTTCTTAAATGTTGTCTAGGATTGTTTCCTAGAGACTTGAGGGATAATTGCTTGTCATCTAAGCAGACCCTCTTGTTCCTTTATTATGTTCTTGTGATACTCTAGAAACAAGGACATTTAGACTTGTATTTTCGTTCAATTCAGTTGTAATACATTTGTGGCTTGTACACATGACAACCATCTTTTGGGGGTATTTATGAGATTGACTAAGTTATCCGCATTTGTGTTATTTATAGTTTATATTTCGAATTTCATCGTATTGTTTGGGTTTCAGGCTCACTGGTCTTGGTGTGATAAGACGAGTGCCACTAGGTCAAATTTTAGGCCGTGACACCCATCACACACACTTGCAAGATAACACAATATCCATAAACATTAACTGAATCTCTTGCCGCAATTAAGATTATTTTATCTTTGGTGGTTAGCTTAAATTGCATTTATGGTGATCTTGGTTGTGGGGTGAATGTTTCTTTCGTGAGCTTTATTCTTAGGAAGAGGTGGAGAAGCTAATGGTGTACGATAGGAAAGTGATAAAAGCAAAGGGGGAGGTGGTGGTAGCAGTGAATTATCGAACTATGGCGGCGACGGCGGATTCACATTCCCATGAGAAGACAAAATAAACATGAAATAACTACCAATGTATCGCCCAATATTTTCCGCAAATTGATATTTTCACAAAAATTAGGGCAGAAAATGATTAAAGAAGAAAGGAAGAAGAAAGAGAATCTATCTTTTCTAAGAAAAAATAACTTGTTAAATAAACATGTCAAGCGCATGTGTTTCACCACAAGATACATAACTTGTTATGACGTTATAAAGGGCTATTTATTTCATTTTAAAATAGTCCAGGGGGTAATAGGATGCCCATGAAGTTGAAGTATGTAGTTGAAAATCCAAATATAGGTTAGGGGGGCCTTTGTCTATTTTCTATAAGTTTTGATTTCAATAATTTTGTGTACTAACTATATCACGACCAAGGGGTACCCCCTAGACATACCAATACAAGACCTCGAGAGGCCTCATATAAGCCACTTAGCATTCATAGTCAATATAATATAAAATTGGTAAATGTTAAAACATTTTCAACACAATCAAAGTCTTTATAAAACGAAGCGGAAGTCTAATACACCTGTCTCAACACCATCGAATACAATAAAATCTTGGGACACTGCCCATACAACAATGTTCAAAATATAAAATGAGAGAACATAAGAGAAATGGTGGCCAAATCCTGGAATGCTATGAGGACTCACCAATCTGCAAGTCTTGCCTCTACTAAGACCTAACCACGGGGATGAGAGTCGGGAACGCCGGACCCTACATTTGGATAAGAAATGTAGGCAAGAGTATGCGTTAGTACAAGAATGTACTAAATATGATAGCTTTCATAAGCATCAACATAAACATAAGAGTTAGACAACATAAGTCATAAAAGCATAATCAATGCATGTAATAGATCATTTCAACTTAAAAGGAATACTTCTTGAAGTAACCTCAAATCACCCTTACTCAACATGGAAGGCAACTCAAGCAACAATCCAAGCTCATCACCTATCATAATGTAGTCTAGCTTATCTTTTATAGACACGGGGAATCGCCTCTTGCCTTGCTATAAAGAAACATGGGTAGTCGCCTCTAGTCCTTCTTAACATTTGGATCATGGGTACTCGCCTCTAGTCCAACATCATGTGACATGGGTATTCGCCCTTTGTCTTTCTATAAGGATCATGGGTACTCTCCTCTTGTCCAATTCATATCTTAAGAACGTGGATAGTCGCCTCTTGTTCAACTTTATGGAATAAGGATAATCGCCTCTTATTGTAGTCTAAGGAATATGGGTAATCGCCTCATATCCATCTCATTTAGAGGTCATGGGTAATCGCCTCTAGCCTCATCAATTTCTTAGTCTTTAACTTAGATTCATTTTAGGTGAGCAATCATTTTAACCTAGAATCATTCAATGTGAGAAAGCCTTTCACATTCATACATAAGCAATTCATGTAGGAATGATCCCTTCCACAACAATTACATCAAAAATCAACAATTCATAACATAACTTTACTCTCAAAGCACTACATCTCATAATCATCATACATGCTTTACTCTCAAAGAAATTAATATCATAATCATCACATATGCTTCAATCTCAAATCACTTCTAATGTATCTCATCAATCCTATAAGAATACATCTAAACCCACAAATTCTCCTTTCCTGGCATAAACCCCATTGACATAAATTTTGACTTAGAAACATGAGTTAAGCATGGAAACATGTAAATTCATCCTAAAAGCATGTAATTCTATCAATTCAATTATAAACAATCATAACCCAATCATTTGGATCAACATTCATCAATACCCACAACATTAGAAGAAAACCCTAACTCAAATTGGGGAATTTCATCTCTTTAATTGGGGAATCTTAAGGGGCTCCATGGATGAAAGGATTCCATGGATGAAAAGCCATCATACCTTAATCACAAAGCCCACAAATGCTTGAGGAATGGATACTTGAACTTGACCCTAGCTTCAACTCTTCCTTTTTCTTCAACTTTCTAGAGAGAGAATTATTTTGGAGGGGAACCCAATTCTTTTGGTGAGTTTGAGAGAATGATTCGAATGACTGAATTGTGGGGTTAAAATAACTTATATAGGAGTCCTAGACTTAGGTAAAATGACCTCACTTTGATTTAATTAAAACCGGAAAAGACCCATGTGCCCTTAACTAAAACCTGCCAGCCACGACCCACAAGACCCCATTGACGGACCGTGGACAGTCCTACGGTCCATCCTTCACACCCGTCAATGAGTTCAGAGTGTTTTTAGTCGACCTACGGTTCCCCTAGACACGATTGGTGGACCCATCGATGGTTCGTGGGTCCTGGTCGTGGTTCCTACTTTTCACTGTCTCCTTGATGCCCTTCCACGGACCCACCTACAATCCGTGGTCCCATCTACGGGCCGTGGTTGGCCTTGGTGGGATGGAACCTAGGAGTTCTAACATGATACATTTCCTTATTTCGAATCCGTGGTGTTACATTATCTCCCCCTTGGGATCATTCGTCCTCAAATGAGATTCAAGACACCTTAAAATGAAAAGGACTCTAAACTAGCAACCCATCATGCATGCAATCTCATCAAAATGCACCAAATCAAGGAGGAAACATCAACTCCAAGCTAAACATACTCAATGCACCATAAGGAAGGTAGGAACTACGCCTAGCAGCCTAATATGCATGATAATTCAAAATTATTCATATTCAAGGAGAAACTACCATCTCCGAGTTAAAAGCATGCTCAACACATTCTCATGGAGCCTATATGCAATTTATTCTCAAAAGCATAGCTAAAGCATG
Source organism: Solanum etuberosum (assembly GCA_029582245.1). NCBI lineage: Eukaryota > Viridiplantae > Streptophyta > Magnoliopsida > Solanales > Solanaceae > Solanum > Solanum etuberosum. Next base: position 47,746 of record JAJONR010001426.1, on the reverse strand, counting down.
TTCAACAATTCATCTCAAGAAGTTTATAGGCACTCATACTCGATGCACAACAACATGAGGAAGTCAATCATATAAACTCATTTTCTTTCAAAACACAAGTTTGTCATGAACATGCATAAAATAAGGAAATCATGGGAATATCTAAAACACACATGACATCACTACAAAGAGTAAACCATGAGGAACTCATTACCTCAAGCTAGAGTAGGGGTAGGAGGAAAAAGATAGGGATATCGGGACATCATATCGGCCTCGGCCTCCCAAGTAACACCCTCAACTAATTGATTCCCCCACAAAACTTTCACGTAAGCAACTTCTTTGTTTTTTACTTCTTGACTTTCCGGTCTAAAATCTCAACCGGGACCTCTTCATAAGAAAGTTTTTCATCAAATCCCAAACCTTCTAAGGGAACTATAGATTTCGGATCTCCAGCACACTTTTTCAACATAGAGACATGGAAAACCGGATGCACCGATGCCAAATTATTAGGCAACTCAAGCTCATAAGCAACCTTACCAACACGTCTCAAAATCTGATATGGGCCTACATAACGGGGACTAAATTTTCCTTTCTTCTCAAATCTCATCACACCCTTCATGGGTGAAATTTTCAAGTAATCCCAATCATGAACATCAAACTCAAGATCTCTTCTTCTAACATCGACATAGGACTTTTATCGACTTTGGGCCGTTCTCAACTTCTCTCTAATAAGTCATACTTTTTCCATAGCCTCATGAAATAGCTTGGGTCCTATCAAGGCAAGTTCACCCACCTCAAACCAACCTATAGGAGACCTACACCTCCTACCATAAAGAGCCTCAAATGGGGCCATACCAATACTAGAGTGATAGTTATTATTATAAGCGAACTCAATCAATGGCAACTGATCATCCCAATTTCCATTGAAATCGATGACACATTCTCTCGACATATCTTCCTAAGTTTGGATAGTTCGCTCCGCTTTCCCATCAGTTTTTGGATCAAAAGTCATGATAAGCTTAACTTTAGTGCCAAGACCCTTTTGGAAAGACTTCCAAAACTGAGAAGTAAACTGGGTACCTCTATCGGAGATAATGGACAAGGGCACTCCGTGCAACCTTACCATTTCCTTCAAATACAACTTAGCATAATCTTCCCCCGAGTAAGAAACTTTGACGGGAATGAAATGAGCTGATTTCATCATTCGGTCTACTATAACCCAAATTAAATCATATTTTTGCCGAGTACGTGACAACCCTACTATAAAGTCTATACTCAAATCCTCCCACTTCCAGGTAGGAATACTAATATCGTGGGATAAACCTCTTGGTTTCTGATGCTCAACTTTCACTTGTTGGCAATTAGGACACTTAGCCACAAATCCCGCAATATCCTTCTTCATCGTGTTCCACCAATAAATCTCGTGCAAGTCACGATACATTTTGGTGGCTCCCAGGTGAATGGAATACCGAGAACTATGGGCTTCTGACAAGATATGTTCCCTCAAGTCATCAACATTCCTAACACACAAATGACCTTGATATCTAAGTACACCATCTCTCCCTTGGGAGAAAGCCTCAACAAACTTTCTAAGTACCGCTTCTTTCAATTCCACTAAGGTCGGATTAAGACATTGCTTAGCTTTCACATCCGTCACAAAAGATGATTATGAACCATTATGAATCATAATACCAGCCTTGGTAGAGTTTACTAACTGAACACCCAATCGGGCCAATATATGTTCATCTCGTACCAATTCTTTCTTATTTTCCTCCATATGGGCAACACTACCTATTGATAGTCGGCTAAGAGCATCCGCTACCACATTTGCCTTACCGGGGTGATAGAGAACACTCATATCATAATCCTTAAGTAACTCTAGCCACCTTCTTTGGCGAAGATTCAGATCTTTCTGGTTGAACACATATTGCAAACTCTTGTGCTCGGTGAACATATCTACATGAACACCATACAAATAATGCCTCCATATCTTTAAGGCAAAAACCACTGCCACTAATTCAAGATAATGGGTAGAATAATTCTTCTGATGAACTTTAAGTTGCCTTGAAGCATAGGCAATAACCTTCCAATTCTGCATAAACACACATCCTAACCCAATTCTCGAGGCGTTACAATATACAACAAAACCATTTGTCCATTTCGGTAAAGTCAACACCGGAGTGGAAGTAAGTCTATCCTTCAATTCTTGAAAACTCTTCTCATAGCTTCGGCCCATATGAACTTAGCCTTCTTTTGAGTTAAAGCTTTCAATGGAGAGGCAATCAAAGAAAACCCCTTAACAAATCTTCTGTAATAACCAGCCAAACCCAAGAAACGTCTAATGTCCGAAGGAGATAAAGGTCTAGGCCAACTCTTCACCGCATCCGTCTTCTTAGGATCTACCTCAATACCCTTGCTTGAAACAATATAACCAAGAAAAGCTACGGACCTTAGCCAAAACTCACATTTGCTAAACTTTGCAAAGAGTTGTTTGTCCTTGAGAATTTGCAACACAATCCTCAAATGATTGATGTGGTCATCCTCACTTCTCGTATAAATCAATATATCATCAATGAACACAATTACAAACATATCAAGGTATTGTCTAAACACCCTATTCATTAAATCCATAAATGCCGCCGGTGCATTAGTCAAACCAAACGACCTCACCAAAAACTTATAATGACCATACCGGGTTCTAAAAGCCGTTTTCGGAATATCATCCTCTTTCACCCTCAATTCGTGATAACCCGACCTAAGGTCAATCTTGGAAAAGTAACACACTCCTTGGAGTTGGTCAAACAAGTCATCTATCCTTCGAAGAGGATACTTATTCTTGATGGTCACCTTTTTCAATTGCTGATAGTCAATACACATTCGGAGTGAACCATCTTTCTTATTAACAAATAAAACTGGAGCACCCCATCGAGAGATACTCGATCGGATGAAACCCTTATCCAACAAATCTTTCAATTGTTCATTTAACTCCTTAAGTTCTGCCGGAGCCATTCTATAAGGAGGAATAGAAATAGGTTGCGTATCTGGGAGAAGGTCAATAGCGAAGTCTATTTCCCTTTCTGAAGGAATACCGGTTAAATCATCTGGGAACACTTCCGAGAACATATTAACAACGGGGACCGACTCAAGACTAGGGGTTTAGGAATCCATATCCCTCACCCTAACTAGATAGTACATCCAACCCTTAGAAATCATCTTTCTAGCTCTAAGACGAGAAATAAATTGATTCTTAAGCATATAATTTCCCCCCCTCCGCTCTAGGATAGGCTCATTTGGAAACTGAAATCTGATCACTCTGGTCTTACAATCAATAGAGGCATAACACAAATGCAACCAATCCATCCCAAGAATGACATCAAAGTCTAGCATATCAAGCTCTACAAAATCAACATAAGTGACTATGGGATAAGGAGATGAGACACTTCCTATAGACCCTCCTAGCCATAATAGAATCACCGACAGGAGTAGAGACAGAAAAAGGATCTAACAACACATCATGAAACACATCAAATCTCATAGCCAAATATGGCATCACAAAAGACAAGGTAGCACTGGGGTCAAGTGAAGCATAAACATCAAGTTCAAAGAATTTCAACTTACTGGTAACCACCTCGGGAGAACCCTCTTGTCCACCACGAGTCTGAAGAGCATAGAACCTATTTTGCTTAGGAGTATTTGAACCCGAACCACTTGGTCCGGATGAAGGATAGGGTTGAGCCCTACGACGACTATCTCCCTCATTCTTAGCAACGGAAGGACAATCTCTTATCTTGTGATCCATCTTACCACAACCAAAACAAGCATTGGAACCAGCTAGACACTTGCCCTCATGCTTTCTTCCACACTTAGTACAATTAGGAAAAGAAGGCCCATTACCACCTCCTTGAGGTTTAGGGTTAGACACTCTTTCATGTTTGAACCTTGGAGGAGCCTTAGAAGAACCTTGCCCGGAAAACCTTTGTCGAAACCTTGAACGACCACTTCCCTCGGACCTAGAGTATGAATAGTTACCATCATCAGTTCTAGCCTTGTTGGTCTCCCTAAACCTTTCCTTAAGGTTTTCTTCTTCAATCTGTTGGGCATGCACCATGAGATGAGAAATATACATGTCATGAACAAGGATAGCCGTATGACACTCATTCACTACCAAGTCGGACACACCCGAAACGAACTTGCTCATCCTTGCCCTAGAGTCAGCAACTATAGAAGGAGCATATTTCGACAATTGAGTAAACCTCAAAGCATATTACTTCACACTCATATTTCCTTGTCGAAGATTGATAAAATCAAGGACTTTCGCCTCCCTCATCTCTAGAGGAAAGAACCTATCAAGAAAAGAGGACTTAAACTTTTCCCATTCTACGGGACCGCATCTACCGATCTTGCTTCCTTCCATTGGTTGAACGAAATTTTAGTAACACCTTTGAGTTGATAAGCGGCCAATTCCACCTTTTCCATCGGAGTCACTCCCTTAATAGCTAGTATCTTATAAACCTCATCAATGAACTCTTGAGGATCTTCCTCAACCTTAGAACCATAGAATTCCTGAGGATTCATCCTTGTGAAGTCCCTCCCTCTAGATGCCGCCGTACCCACATTTGGGTTCACGGCTACCACAACTTCCCTATTGGCTTGGGCCATCATGGCTTGAGCCAATATTTGAAAATAAATCCAAAACTCTGCATTAGTAACTTGTTCGGCCAAATGGTCAACCGAAGCTTAAGGAGTTTAAGGAGCTTGAGGAGCTTGAGGAAGAGCTCCTTGACCAACATTGTCTCCCTCATTCCTTCAAACAAATGCCCTTCTAGTAGTCATATCCTGTAGACCATCGGGTAAGGATTAGGAGAGAGACTTTATAAAGTTAAATTCTATCGCACGAATTAAAGTAAAGAAAGAAGTGAAGTTTCCTAAACATCTTGTAGCCTCTCATTCATAAATGTGGCGCGAGTCACACTCATGAACAAGACTCTACTAGACATGGTTTTGAGACATCCTAGGACCATTCTAAACCTTGTGCTCTAATTACCAAGTTTGTCACGACCCAGGGGTACCCCCTAGACGTAACATGGCATACAACACCTCGAGAGGCCTCATATAAGCCACTTAGCATTCATAGTCAACATAATAGAAAATTGGTAAAATTTAAAACATTCTCAACAAAATCAAAGTCTTTATAAAGAAATCTAATACATTTGTCTCAAAACCATCTAATAAATTAGAATCTTGGGACACAACCCATACAACAATGTTCAAAACATAAAATGAGAGAACATAAGAGAAATGGTGGTCAAATCCTCGAATGCTATGAGGACTCACCAATCTTCAAGTCTTGCCTCTACTAAGATCCTAGCCATGGGGATGAGAGTCGGGAACGCCGGGCCCTACATTTGGATAAGAAATGTAGGCAAGAGTAGGCGTTAGTACAAGAATGTACTAAATATGAAAGCTTGCATAAACATCAACATAAACATAAGTCAGAAAAGCATAATCAATGCATGTAATAGATCATTTCAACATAGAAGGAATACTTCTTGAAGAAACCTCAAATCACCCTTACTCATCATGGAAGGCAACTTAAGCAACAATTCAAGCTCATCACCTATCATAACGTAGTCTATCTTATCTTTTATAGACATGGGGAATCGCATCTTGCCTTGCTATAAAGGAACATCGGTAGTCACCTCTAGTCCTTCTTCAAATTTGGATCATGGGTATTCGCCTCTTGTCCAAAATCACGTGACATGGGTATTCTCCCCTTGTCTTTCTGTAAGGATCATGGGTACTCTCATCTTGTCCAATTCATATCTTAAGAATGAGGGTAGTCGTCTCTTGTTCAACTTTAGGAAATAAGGGTAATCGCCTCTTATTCTAGTCTAAGGAATATGGGTAATCGCCTCATATCCATCTCATTTAGAGGTCATGGGTAATCTCCTCTAACCTCTTCAATTTCTTAGTCTTTAGCTTAGATTCATTTTAGGGGAGCAATCCTTTAAACCTAGAATCATTTAATTTGAGAAAGCCTTTAACATTTATATATAAGCAATTCCTGTGGGAATAATCCATTCAACAGCTATTACATTAAAAATCAACAATTCATAACATAGCTTTACACTACATCTCATAATCATCATACATGCTTCACTCTCAAAGCAATTACTATCATAATAATCACATATGTTTGAATCTCAAAGCACTTCTAATGTATCTCATCAATCCTATAAGAATACATCTAAACCCATAAATCTTCCTTTCATGGCATAAAACCCATTTACATGAATTTCAACTTAGAAACATGGGTTAAGCATGGGTATATGTAAGTTCATCCTAAAAGCATGTAATTCTATCAATTCAATCATAAAAAATCATAACTCAATCATTTGGATCAACATTCATCAATACCCATAACATTAGAAGAAAACCCTAACTCAAATTGGAGAATTTCATCTCTTCAATTGGGGAATCTTAAAGGGCTCCATGGACGAAATGATTCCATGGATGAAAAGCCATCATACCTTAATCACAAATCCCATAAATTCTTGAGGAATGGAGACTTGAACTTGACCCTAGCTTCAACTCTTCCTTCTTTTTCAACTTTCTAGAGAGAGAATTATTTTGGGGTGGAACCCAATTCTTTTGGTGAGTTTGAGTGAATGATTTGAATAAGTGAATTTTGGGGTTAAAATAGCTTATATAGAAGTCCTAGACTTAGGTTGAACGAGCTCACTTTGTTTCAATTAAAACCGGAAAATATTTACGTGCCCTTAACTAAACCTGGCAGCCACGACCCACGAGACCCCACTGACGGACCGTGGACAGACCTACGGTCCGTCTTGCACACCCATCAATGAGTTCAGAGAGTTTTGAGTTGACCTACAGTTCCCCTAGCCACAAGCCATGGACCTATCGACGGTTCGTGGGTCCTGGCCGTGGTTCCTGCTTTTCACTGTCTCCTTAGTACCCTTCCACGGACCCACCTACGGTCTGTGGTCCCATCCACGGGCCGTGGTTGGCCTCGGTGGGATGGAACCTTGGAGTTCTAACATGCTACATTTCCCTATTTCGAATTCGAGGTGTTACAAACTAATTGTAAATAGATAAATTCATAAAGCACATGTATAATTTTTTCGGTCTTCACTTGCCCTCAAGAAAGTGTGCATACTCTCTTTACCATGTCAACTATTGGGGTTTTTTTATTATATTTTAAAATAGTTTAGGGGGTAATAGGACTCTAGTCATGTTTAAGTGTGTCGTTGAGATTTCAGTCATAGTTTAGGAGGTAGTTATGTATTATCCCTATTAATATTAATAGGGTTGAAAAATAATCTAGTGTGCATAACTTGGTAATATAGATTGGTAATTATATCAAGAACAAAATAAAGTAACATCAATAGAGTGGTATTCAAAACTTATAGTAAATATTAATTAAGAACCAAATTTGTTCAATATTTGACAATGAAACCAACACGAGTACTAAGTTATGCACAAAATTTTGAAGTTTGGATAAATCTTATTATCATTCGAAAAAGCAAGAAAAATATTAAACTTACTAGAGTAAAAAACCTAAAAGACCATATATTGATTTACTCAAACTAAGAATGATTCCTTATTTATCACTTTCCACTGAACTCTCTATTTAGCTCTTTGGGAAATGCTGCAACCCAAATATTTTTTTGTAATAGCTCCTGGCTGGATTACTAGGAATTGAAGAATGAGGAATTGTAGAAATGTTACGGTAAAAATGAGTATAAACAAAATAGTGTGAGTGTCTGGAAGGGTTGGTTTGTTTCTTCTGGGGTCAAACCCAAAGGAAGAAAAATCATGTGACAATTTACTTGGCTAGGAATAAAACTTGGAGGGCAAGCTATAATTTGTGGAGGAAAATTTTTGTATTAATTTTTTTTTTGTCTTGGAGCCCATGTTTGGCCACCTATAAAAGGATGATCATTCTTCATTATTTAAATCATCCAAAACTCATATCAAAATACATTAGAAGATTAGAGAATTAGTAGAGTAATTCTCTTAGACATTTTTGGGATATCTCTCCTTTTTTTGTTAATATACAGGCAATTGTTCTCTAGTGGACGTAGGATCATTTTGATCTGAACCACCTTAAATATTGTTGTTATTCCTTGTTCTTTGGTTTCACATTTTCGCTAACAATTCGTATCAGAGCCAAGGTTATCTCTGTATATGCTCTGTGGTTGCAGCACAGTCTGAATTTCCACATCAGAAAAGATTACTTTTTTTTTGTGTTTCCAAATACATTTTAGTAGAAGAGGAAGAACAAGTAACAATGAGTTCCATGAAGTTTAAAATTGATAGATTTAGTGGCGTTACTAGGGATGGAAGGTTGAATACATGCTTTTGAGGGAAAGCACCCCAATGACACATTGGATTCCAACAAGGAGAATATTCAAGGAGATGTATTTAGTGTAATCCAATTGTCCCTTGCACTTAAGGTGCTTTGTGAAGTGAGTACAAATACCGAGGAGATGACCAAATAGTTATGGAAAAGGCTGGAAGGAATTTACCAGGACCGGTCGGTGACAACAAGGATGTTGTTACAACAATGTCTTCACACATTTAAGATGGAGTCAGTTACATTATTACAAGACCATCTAGATGCGTTCAATTAATTTTTGATGGACTTATAGACTGCTGGAATTAAAAAGGATGTGGAGACTCTTGCATGTGATTTGCTATTTTCATTGACTTCAAAATATAGTGATATTGAAAATTCAATGATGTATAGCAAGGATCCTATGAATCTTGAGAAAGTGCGGCAAGCACTTATTTCTTGTGATGTACGGAGGCATTTTTAAGGAGACAAAGGCGACAAAGCTAGTGGGATCTTTGTGAGAGGCCATACTAGCCAATAACGAATGAGCAAATCAAAGTCTCATGTGAACGAGAAGAATGCAGAGTGTTGGGGCTTTCACAATTAAAGGGCACTTTGAACGAGATTGTTGTATGCAAAAATCCAAAGAAAAGGCAAGTGCATCCATTATTGAGCAGGCACATGATTCTGATGATGAATATGTACTAAAAACATCATGCAATAGTGGATTCTATGACAACAAATGGGTGTTATATTTTGGTTGTACTTTGCATATCATATTTCAAAGAGATTGGTTCAGCTACTATGAGACAAGTGGAGGAACCGTATTAATGGGAAATAATAACTTGTAAAATAGTTGGCATTGGTTTAGTTCGGGTTCGTTGCCATGATGGGATCGTGAGGACATGTTCCTGATCTGAAGAAGAATTTGATCTCCCTGGGAACTCTGGATAAACAAGGCTACAAGTACATAAGCGAATGAGGAACTATGAAAGTTTCTAAAGGGTCTTTAGTCATACTGAAGTCCAAGCTGAAGGATGGACTCTACACACTAACATGAAGTACCATTGTTGGCTTTGTAAATGTAACTACAATGCAGTTATCTAATGATGACAATGCATTTTATGGCATATGAGACTAGGTTATATGAGCGCATGAGGACTTGAGATGTTGAGCAACCGCAACCTTTTGAATGGTGAGGAGATCAGCACACTTGAATTTTGTGAGCACCACATCTTCGGGAAGTAGAAGAAGGTTAGCTTCAGCAATGGCAAGCACAAGAGGGGAGGGGTGCTAGACTACATCTATTACGATTTATGGGGTCCCTCTAAGCTCCCATTGAAGGGATGTAAGATGTATCTTCTCACATTGATCGATGATTTTTAATGAAAGGTTTGGGTTCCTTTCATGAAGATAAAAGGTGATTCTTTTAAAGCATTTAAAGAATGAAATATTTTGGTTGAAAATCAAATACAGTGAAAAATCAAGTATCTTCGCATAAACAATGGCTTGGAGTTTTGCAGTGGATAGTTCAATGATTTCTGCAAGGTTCATGGGATCACAAGAAATAAAATAGTCAGGCACAAACCACAACAGAACGGAGTTGCCGAGAGGATAAATAGAACGCTTCTTGAGAAGGATCGTTGTATGCTCTTACAAGAAAAATTGTCCAAAGTGTTTTGGGCTGAATCAGTTCACACTGTTTCTCATATTATCAATCGATATCCAGCATCAACGATTGGCTTTAAAACCCCGAATGAGGTATGGTAAGGTGGACCCTCTAACTATTCATGCTTGCGTATTTTTGGGTGTCCAGCTTATTATCATGTTAATGACGGAAAGCTTTAACCAAGGGCTAAGAAGGCCATATTTGTAGGGTAAGCAGATGGAGTAAAAGGGTACACGCTTTGGTTTTTTCTTTACTCACATTTGTATATAGTAGAGATGTTACCTTTTATGAATCCTTTATACTTGATCTTCGTAAAGTTTTTGTGCAGTTATAAGGAAACAAGAACAACGAGTAGGTGGAGCTACTGATGGAGCTTACCAAGAAAAGGGATCAAGATATTTAAATTGTGTCAAAAGATGCAGATCTTGAAGAACTTGTTGTCAATGAACCATACTCAATTGCGAAGGGAAGGGACAAAAGGCAGATACAAAAACCGAAACATCTTATAGAGCAAGAAAATATAATTGCATATGCATTCAAGGTGAGAAGGTTTCAGTTAGAAAGAGGTAATTGAATACAATGAGATCTTCTCTCCATTAATGAAACATATCTCAATTCACGTGCTACTAGAATTGGTTGCACAATTTGATTTGGAGCTTTAACAACTTGATGTCAAACGGCTTTCTTACATGGTGATCTAGAAGAGATAATATATATGGATCAGCCTAAATGTTTCCTAACTGAGGGAAAGGAAGATCATGTATGCCAACTGAAGAAGTCCTTGTATGTTTTGATGCAATCCCCTAGACAGTGGTACAAAAGGTTTGATGCATTCATGACTACACATGAATTCTCGAGGAGTGCATTTTATAGATGTGTGTATCACAAGAAAATGTTTGGTAACTCTATGATTTATTTATTGTTGTATGTCGATGATATGCTTATTGTTTCTAACAACATCACATAGATAAATATTTTGAAGAAACTGTTGAGAAAGAAATTTTACATGAAAGATTTGGGAGTTGCAAAGAAAATCCTTGGAATGAAGATTACAAGAGAAGATGGTGTTGTACATCTTTTTCAGAAGAGGTACATCAAAAAGGGTTTTGAGAGATTAAATATGCATATGAGTAGGAGTGTAAGCACACCATTAGCTTCTCATATCATCCTTTTTAGAGTTACAAATGCCTCAGTATGTGGATGGGGTGGAGCACATGTCAAAGGTTCATTATGCTTGCGCAGTTGGTAGCCTTATGTATACTATGGGGTGCACACGTCCAAATATTTCTCAATCTATAAGCGCGTTAAGCAGGTACATGAAAAATCCAAGAAAAAGGCATTGGGAGCTTTCAAGTGGATATTGAGATATCTAAAGTAGCTTTTGATGTTGGCCTAACCTTTCAGAAAAGTGAAGGTATTTCAATTCTTGGTTATGTAGATTCTAGCAATGCAGGTGATCTTGGTAGAAGGAGGTCCACAATTGGATACATCTTTACTCTCGTTGGTAGTGTCGTTAGTTGGAAATCAACCTATAAGTCGATTGTCAATATGTCTACAACAGAGGCATAATATATAGCAACAACGGAGGTGATAACACTCAAATCACTTATCAAAACTAATCAAAAGAATGATTGGTCATCATCAATAAAAATACCCAACTAAGTGTCGGGGTCAAATCTCACAGAGAATGGTATGAGATTAAAAATCCAAATGGTGAATTAAAATGCAACTAATCTAAATATAGTCAAATAACAAATGGATAGATGATTCCACCAATTTCAATAATGCAATATCTTTCACACAATACTTACTATTACCCCAGACAGAGATTCACAGGATTAATTAACTCAAGGGGTCTGGATATTTGATGTTGATTTAAAATAGGGTATTGTAGAATTGCTTAATTCAACTATAAAATCAGAGATAGACTAAGTCATCTTGAATGACGCTAATCTTCTTTCGATCTCATATCATCTTCTCATAGAATCTCCTTTCGGTCTCATCTACATGCAATTCTAGCAACTTACTATCTTGGATTTACAATTTATTGACTAAATTGGAATCATCAAATTTATTACCCATTCATATTAGTCTCTTTCAAGTACCCATACGAGACTTGAATGTAAAATCAAGTAGCCACCTTAATTTATGAAATATTCACTTAGCAATAAGTTGAATCACTAATTTACAACTATAAATAGCAAATTTATCAAACCTACTAGTTCAAATCAACGCCCAAACCCATAATCACACCCTAAGAGATTAGGGTTTTAGCCACCCATCACAAAAGGCAAGATAAATATACTTTCCATGAGAGAAACCATGGTAACCTGAAATCAAGCAAATTACAAGTAAACCCGCATTGAATTCTTTCTGAATTTAACAAATTCAAGTAGTAAAAATTAAGACCCCAAAGGGTAACGATGTTTTTTACTCAATTGAAAATCTTTTCTCTGTCTAAAATGTTCAGATTTCCTCCCCAAATTATTGGACCCCTGTTTCTCTCCCCTATAGGCTATTTATAGATTCCCAAAAAATTTCCCAAAAACTAACTCTCTGTCTCACTCGCGAAGTTAGCTGAGTTCGCCAACCACATTCGGCAATTCGTCAATCTCCCTTCAGTTTGTCTTTTCTTTCTTCAGGCTTCAGGTGTTTGAACCTTATTTGGCCGATAAAATAAAGTTCCAAAGCCACCGAGTTTGCTAAATTTTGAGTTTGGATGAGGGAGATATGCCCGTTTGAGTTCAGCCTGTCTGATTAAGGAAATTCATCCAAATTAAGGAGGGGTATTTTGGTTTTTTCCTTACACCACTAGCCTAACTAATTTTTAGTAATATTTTAGGGGTCTAAACTGACTTAGATCAGTTTTCACAATTCTAAAATACGATTAGGGTTTTAGAGAGAAGTTCAAGAAGAGAAAAGGGGAGAAAAAATTCAAGTGTTCAAGATTTTCTTGCAATCGTCGAGGGATTTCGCCAAGGATTCGATCCTAACGAGGTATGTAAGTTTTCATAGTGATGGGTTCATTCACCCACACACCAATCGTGAGTTTCTTTTACAAATTCCATCCATAGGATTGGGTATATTGAGTTCTTGATGAATTCTTGATGAGTTTCTTGAAGTTTGTGTTTCATTCTTTGATATGAGGTTTCGTTGAGTTCTTGCGATGAGGATATTTTGTTTGAGTATTGTTCTTGAGTAATTTAGAGTGGATTTCGTTGTAATTATGTTGGATTTAAGAATCCATAAGAGTTTGAGGGAAATCGTTCGATTCTAGGGGAATTAGACATGAAATTGAAGAAAGAAAATTTGTCAAAACCTGGGTAAAGAGGTTGGGTGCCACGCCACTCAGTGCGCCCCAAACCATTTCCAGTAGTTTGGGGTAAACTACCTTTTGTAGTTTAGGGGCTGGCTCCCCACGCCACTCAGTGCGCCATGGTCACCAGGTCCCCTACCCTTCCATCCTTCTCTCCATGTGAGTTCCCTCGAATCGTACCTATGTTCTCTACTTGATATCCACTATTAAAATCTTCATTGATCCTTAAGAGATCATGCATATCCAAGTCATAACTCTTCAATTCATAATTCAAATTCAAGATAAAGTTAAGAGTAAAATTCGAGGAAGTTCTTTTGAGTCATTTGCAAAGTCTTTTGCAAACCTTTAAAACTTGTTTTAAGACTTGAGTGCTTGAGCATGGGGATGTGGAGAGTTGAGTTTAATTTTTTTCAAAATGAATATATGGGAACTAAGTAATCCCAAGAGTAAATGTCTTTACGTTTAAAATGAAAGGAAACTTCAATTTCCAAATGAGTTCATGGCACTATTTCTATTAAAAAAACATTTTGAGCAATAATATCAAAGTTTGAGGATGAGAAAATGTTTTTTTAACATATGAGAATGTGTTATATTATTGGGAGTAATATTGAGAACCGATATGGGGACGAGTTTAGACAACTCAAAGTCTTCATAAATCATGTATGCCAACGTGGGTAAAAAAAGTCATATTTTTTAGATGATTCCTTATTGCTTTTAAAGCATATCTTAGTGGATCCACTTGTGTACCATTACATAGCTCATATTGATGGTTGTCGATTAGAGAATCTCTCAAATAAGAGTAAAAAAGTTTATTATTTTATTTTTAAATACATCTGAGTTATTACCTACTGTTTTAAAAGCTTTCTTTATAATGCATCTTTATTGTTGCTTTTCTATTGAATTGAGTTGAGTACTTCTGAGTTTGAGTATCTTTGAGTATCCTTGGGTTGAGTTGAGTTGTGAGATGAGGTGAGTATGTTCTTCCTTTTATCAGATCAAGCTTATGTCTGTGCTTTAGAGTTCCCCTTGCTTGCTCGTACATTCCATGTACTGATGCTATTTGGCCTGCAACTTTCATTATGCAGATACAGGTAACCAGAGTCATCAACAGGCGCTTCGTTGATACCACTTGCAGTTCGAGTTAGCTTTGGTGAGCCTCCTTGCTTTCGGAGGATTCCATTTATGTATTTTGGTTTTTTTAGGATATCGCGGGTCTTGTCCCAATTTCCATGATAGTTATTAGAGGTTTCATAGATAGACAGTAGTAGTTGAGGAGTCTATTTATTTCCAGTGTTTAATGTTTTAAAGACTTAAGTTGCCTCTTTTGGCTAGTGAATATTTTATTTAAAATATTCTGAGTATCTATTTTTAGACATTTAGTTAAATATTTACTTTTAAAGTTCATTTATTATTGAGTAAGTCTTCCACTGAGAGTTGAGCCAGGCCAAGGGTTCGCTTGGGGCCAGCAATGATCTCGAGTGTCAGCCACGTCCAGGGTGTAGGTGTGGGATGTGACAAACTTGGTATCAGAGCAAAGAGTTCAAGTGTCCTAATGTGTCTATGAAGTCGTGTCTATAGAGTCATATTTATCGGTGTGAAGCACGCCACATCTATAATTACGAGGCTGCAGCATTTAGGAAACAATTCCCTTCTTTATTAAACTTTTCGTGTGATAGATTTTAACTCTATAAAGTTTCTCTCTATTTCGTTCTTGTCCGTATCTTTCAGATCATGCCTCCACGAAGAGCTGTCTGAGGTCGTCATGCTAGGAGGAATGTTGATCCCCTGGATCAAAGGCTTCCTAATGCACCAGAAGTGCAACCCCAAGGAGAGGTCACTAATGTTGAGTTCCGTGATGCTATCCAGATGTTGAGTCAAGTTGTGACCAACCAAGCTGGGCAATAAAGAGTGAATCGACAGGATGTGGCTAATACATCCAGGAACCGTGAGTTCTTAAGGATGAATCCTCTAGAATTCACCGGTTCAAGTGTCACTAAGGATTCAAAAAACTTTGTGGAAGAGTTGCAGAAAGTGTTTGAAGTGATGCATATTGCAGATGTCGAGCGTGTGGAACTAGTTGCATACCAACTGAAGGGTGTTGCTAAAGTCTGGTATGACCAATGGAAGAAAACTAGAGCTGAAGGTGCACCAATTGTGAGCTGGATGTGTTCGAAGAGGCCTTCTTGGGGTGTTTCTTTCCCCGTGAGCTGAGAGAGGCAAAGGTAAGATAATTCCTCACTCTTATGCAGGAATCCATGAGTGTGCATGAGTACAGCCTCAAGTTCACTCAATTGGCCCATTATGCTCCGTAGATGATTGTTGATATGAGGAGCAGGATGAGCTTGTTTGTGTTTGGGTTGTCTCGTCTGTCAATCAAAGAGGGTAAGGCTGCTATGTTGATAGGGGACATGGACATAACAAGGATTATGATCCATGTGTAGCAGGTTGAGGAGGAAAAGTTGAGAGATAGAGAAGAGTTCCGAAACAAGAAGGCTAAGACAACAGGAAATGAGGCCGGGCAGCAGAAGAGTAATACGAACCGGTCATCTTTTCAACAAAAGCCAAGTGGACCTGCTCCATCATCTGCTAGTGATCCTGTACCAAAGAACAGAGGTGAGTCCAGGAATCTAAATTCGCAAAACATCAGAGCTAGACATGTACAGTCTCAAGGTAGTGTGGCACAAGGAGGTAATTGGACTCTTGCATGTGCTAAGTGTGGTAGGAACCACCCAAGAGCGTGTTGTGATGGCTCCACTGGTTGCTTTGGTCACGTCGTGAGAGAGTTCCCTAAGAACAAGCAGGGTAATGGTAATGGGGGCAATAGAGCCCAATATTCTTCAGCGGCTCTGCCAGATAGAGCTGCACCTAGAGGAGCAAATCATATGTATGCTATTACCAGTTGCCAGGAGTAAGAGAATTCACTTGATGTTATCATTGGTATGATCAAAGTCTTTACTTTTGATATATATGCATTGCTTGATCAAGGTGAGAATCTATCTTTTGTGACTCCATATATTGCTATGAATTTTGATATTCTTCCCGAGCAACTTCTTGAGCCCTTCAGTGTTTCCACACCTCTTGGTGAGTCTATTCTAGCTAAGAGAGTTTATCATGATTTTACCATTTCTGCCAATCACAAGAACACCATGGCTGACGTAGTCGAGCTAGATATGGTGGACTTTGATATTATTCTAGGTATGGACTAGTTTCATGCTTGTTATGCCTCAGTTGATTGCTCGAGTAGTTAAGTTCTAGTTTCCTAATGATCCAGTTATATAGTGGAGGGGTAGTTCACTAGTGCCAAAGGGTCACTTTATTTCGTACCTTAAGGCCAGAAAGTTAGTTTCCAAGGGGTGCATCTATCACTTAGTCCAAGTTAATGACTCTAGTGTTGAGACACCGTCTATTCAGTCAACTCCAGTTGTGAGTGAGTTTCCAGAGGTCTTTCCAGATGATCTTTCGGGAGTGCCTCTTGAGAGAGAAATAGACTTCGATATAGATATTCTTCTTGATACTCGACCTATTTTAATTCTGCCATATAGAATGACTCCAGCTGAGTTAAAAGATTTAAAAGAGTAGTTGAAAGACTTTCCTGATAAAGGTTTCATTCGACCAAGTGTCTCACCTTGGGGCGCTCTGGTCTTATTTGTGAGGAAAAAATATGGTTGTCTTAGAATATGTATAGATTACTACCAGTTGAACCAGGTTACTATAAATAATAAGTATCCCCTTCCAAGAATTGATGATCTATTTGATCAACTTAAGGGTGCCACTAGTTTATTCTAAGATAGACCTCAGATCTGGCCATCATCAGTTGAGAGTAAGAGAGACTGATATCCCTAAGACAGCATTTAGGACATGTTATGGTCATTATGAGTTTCTTGTCATGTCATTTGGTTTGACTAATGCTCCTGCAGCATTCATGGATCTTATGAATAGAGTGTTTAAGCCTTATCTTGATATGTTCGTTATTGTATTCATTGATGACATTCTAATTTATTCAAGGAATAAGGAAGATCATGCTAGTCATCTTATAGTAGTTCTCCAAACTCTCAGAGATAGAGAGTTGTATGCCAAATTTTCTAAGTGCGAGTTTTTGCTTGAGTCAATGGCGTTGTTAGGCCACATTGTTTCTGGCGATGGGATTCGAGTTGACACTCAGAAGATTGAGGCAATGCATAACTGGCCTAGACCCACATCTCCAACTGATATTAGGAGTGTCTTGGGGTTGGCTGGTTATTATAGAAGGTTTATCAAGGGGTTCTCATCTATTTCATCCCCGTTGACAAAGCTGACCCAGAAGACAGCAAAGTTTTAGTAGTCTGAAGCTTGTGAGACAAGCTCTCAAGAATTGAAAATGCAGTTGACTACTACCCTAGTGTTGACCTTACCGAAGGGTACACAAGGCTTCGTTGTGTATTCTGATACAGCCAGAGTTGGACTGGGTTGTGTATTGATGCAGAATGGCAAAGTTATAGCTTATGCCTCAAGACAGCTTCAGATTCACAAGAATAATTACCCAACCCATCATCTAGAGTTTGCTGCATTAGTATTTGCTTTGAAAATATAGCGTCACTATTTTTATGGTGTTCATGTAGATGTGTTCACCGATCACAAGATTATCCAGTATGTATTCAGTCAGAAAGAGCTTAATCTCAGACAGAGGAGGTGGTTGGAGTTACTCAAGGATTATGACATAAGTATTCTCTACCACCCAAGTAAGGCTAATGTAGTTGCTGATGCTTTGAGTAGGTTGTCTATGGGCAGTACTTCCCATGTTGAGGAAAGCAAGAAAGAGTTAGCCAAAGACATGCACAGAATTGCACGATTGGGAGTTCGGATGATGGATTCCAATGAAGGGGGAGTAGTGATGATGAGTGGGGCTGAATTATCACTAGTGTCCGAAGTGAAAGAGAAACAAGACCAAGACCTTGTGTTGCTTGAATTGAAGGCAAATGTTCATAAGTAGAAAGTGATGGCTTTTAAATAAGGAGGAGATGGTGTATTGAGCTATCAAGGTAGATTGTATGTACTAAAGGTGTATGAACTCCAAGAGAGGATCATGGAGGAAGCTCATAGCTCCAGATACTCTATCCATCCGGGTTCCACAAAGAAGTATTGCAACTTGAGAGAAGTCTATTGGTGGAGTAGTATGAAGAGTTGTATTGCAGAGTTCATTGTTAAGTGCCCGAATTGCCAACAAATCAAGGTGTAGCACCAGAAGCCCGGTGGTATGGCTCAGAACATAGATCTTCCAAAATGGAAGTGGGAGATGATCAATATTGATTTCATTATTGGTTTGTCGCAGTCTCACAGGCAACATGATTCGATTTGGGTGATTGTGGATCAAATGACTAAATCAGCCCATTTGTTGCCGGTAAAGACTACCTATTCAGCAGAAGATTATGCCAGATTATATATTCAAGAGGTAGTCAGACTTCATGGGGTTCTGGTATCCATTATTTCATATAGAGGTGCTTAATTCACCATACAATTCTAAAAGTCTTTCTAGAAAGGTTTGGGTTCGAAGGTAAATTTGTGTACTGCTTTCCATCCTCAGACTGATGGTCAAGCAAAAAACATACAATTCAGACTTTAGAGGATATGTTGAGGTCGTGTGTGATAGTTTTCAAGGGTAATTGAGATGATCACTTACCTCTCATTTAGTTTGCTTACAACAATAGTTATCGCTCTAGCATCCAGATAGCTCCTTATGAGGCTCTATATGGGAGAAGATGTAGATCTCCTATTGGATGGTTTGAGGTTTGTGAAGTTGGGTTGATAGGACCAGACTTGGTTCATCAAGCTATGGAGAAAGTGAAGGTCATTCAAGAAGGGTTTAAAAGAGTGCAAAGTCGTCAGAAATCCTATACCGATGTTAGGAGAAGAGACTTAGAGTTTGAGGTGGACGATTGGATTTATTTTAAGGTTTCACCCATGAAGGGTGTTATGAGGTTTGGCAAGAAGGGGAAGCTTAGTCCCCGATATATATGTCCTTACAGGATATACAAGAGGATTGGCAATGTAGCCTATTAGTTGGAGCTACCACCAGAGTTAGCAGCAGTACATCCGGTATTCCCCATTTCAAAGTTGAAGAAGTATATGGGAGATCCTTCACTTATTATATTTACTGAAAATATTGGTCCTAATTACATCATATCCAATGAGGAGGTACCCGTTGAAATACTTGATCGTCAGGTTCACAAGTTGTGAACCAAGGAGGTAGCATCAGTCAAAGTCTTATGGAGGAACCAGTTTGTTGAGGGAGCTACTTAGGAGGCTGAGGAGGATATGAAGAAGAGATACCCACATTTCTTCTTTTCCAGAGAAATTCTAGACCAAGTTAATGACTTTTTGTAAAACACTGCTTAAATTGATATGCTATGTTGTGTTAATTTGCTTGTTGGGTGTTCGAGCTGGGTGTTAAATGTGGCCACCCTTAGTCTTTTTAGAGTGATCTCATTCGAGGACGAATATTTCCAAGGGGGATATATTGTAACACCTCGGTCTTAGAAGGAACTAATGTTACCAAGAACCAAATTGGAAAGAGCTAAATTGAGAATTTGCAAGTTAGCCTTAAATTGTGAGTTTTGGGTCAACTTCTAACGACCATAACTTTAAAACACACTGAATTAGCAATAAGGTATCAAATGTAATATTTCTGAGTCCTCTTTCCAACGCCGTCAAGTTTGCTAAATTTCGAGTTCAGATGAGGGACATATGCATGTTTGAGTTCAGCCTGTCCGATTAAGGAAATTCATTTGAATTAAGGAGGGGTATTTTGGTCTTTTCCTTACCAAACTAGCCTAACTCATTTTTAGTAATATTTTAGGGGTCTAAACTGACTTAGATCAGTTTTAACAATTCTAAAATATGCTTAGGGTTTTAGAGAGAAGTTCAAGAAGAGAAAAGGGAGAAAAGATTCAAGCGTTGAAGATTTTCTTGCAATCATCGAGGGATTTCGCTAAGGATTCAATCCTAACGAGGTATGTAAGTTTTCATAGTGATGGGTTTATTCACCCACACGCCAATCATGAGTTTATTTTATGAATTCCATCCATAGGATTGGGTATATTGAGTTCTTGATGAGTTTCTTGAAGTTTGTCTTTCATTCTTTGATATGAGGTTTCGTTGAGTTCTTGCGATGAGCGTCTTGTGTTTATGTATTTTTCTTGAGTAATTCAGAGTGGATTTCATTGAAATTATGTTGGGTCTAATAATTTAAAAGAGTTTGAGGGAAATCGTTCGATTCTAGGGGAGTTAGACATGAAATTAAAGCAAGAAATTCGTAAAAACCTAGGTATAGGGGTGGGGAACCACGCCACTCAGTGCACCACAAACCACCTTTTGTAGTTTAGGGGTTGGCGCCCCGCGCCACTCAATACGCCAGGGTCGCCAGGTCCCCTACCCTTCTGTCCTTCTTTCCGTGTGAGTTCCCTCGAATCGTACCTATGTTCTCTACTTGATATCCACACTTAAAATCTTCATTGATCCTTGAGAGATCATGCATATCCAAGTCATAACTCGTGAATTCATAATTCAAATTCAAGATAGAGTTAAGAGTAAAGTTCGAGGAAGTTCTTTTGAGTCATTTGAAAAGTCTTTTGCAAACCTTTAATACTTGTTTTAAGACTTGATTACTTGAATATGAGGATGAGGAGAGGAGAGTTTCATTTTTTTAGAAATGAATATATGGGAACTAAGTAATCCCAAGAGATAATGTCTTTACGTTTAAAATGAGAGGAAACTTCGATTAAATAAATGAGTTCATTAGGAGATTTTGAGCACTATCTCTTTTAAGAGAACCTTTTGAGTAATAATCTCAAAGTTTGAGGATGAAAAAATGTTTTTAAACATATGAGCATGAGTTATATTATTGGGAGTAGTATTGAGCACCGATATGGGGATGAGTTCAGAAAACTCATAGTCCTCATAAACCATGTATGCCAACGTGGGTAAAAAGGGTCATATTTTTTAGATGATTCCTTATTGCTTTTAAAGCATAGCTTAGTGGATCAACTTAGTTGAGTATGCCTTATACTCTGGCAAGGTTTAGGACAGTTCTGGCAGGGTGGGCGAGACGATGTACCATCACATAGCTCATAGTGATGGTTGTCGGTTAGAGAATCTCCCAAATAAGAGTAAAAGAGTTTATTATCGTATTTTTAAATACATATGAGTTATTATCTATTGTTTTAAAAGTTGTTTTTATATTGTTTCTTTTATATTGAATTGAGTTGAGTACTTTTGAGTTTGAGTATCCTTGAGTTGAGTTGAGTTGAGATGAGGTGAGTATGTTCTTCCTTTTATCAGATGAAGCTTATGTCTGTGCTTTAGAGTTTCCCTTGTATGCTCGTACATTCCATGTACTGATGCCATTTGGCATGCATCTTTCATGATGCATATACAGGTAACCAGGGTCATCAACAGGCGCTTCGTTGAACCACTTGCAGTTTGAGTTAGCTTTGGTGAGCCTCCTTACTTTTGGAGGATTCCATTTATATCTTTCAGTTTTGTTAGGATATCATGGGTCTTGTCATGTCTTCCATCATAGTTATTAGAGGCTTCATAGATAGACAGTAGTAGTTGAGGAGTCTTTTCATTTTCAGTGTTTAATGTTTTAAAGACTTGAGTTGCCTCTTCTGGCCAGTGAATGTTCTATTTAAAATATTCTGAGTATCTATTTTGAGACATTTAGTTAAATCTTTAATTTTAAAGTTCATGAGTTGAGCCAGGCCAAGAGTTTGCTTGGGGCCAACAATGGTTCTCGAATGCCGGTCACGTCCTAGGTGTAGGCTCGGAGCATGACACCTCACATCAAGAATGATTCCATTCTCTCACAACGCAAATAAACAAAGATATAAGGAATGAATGCAACTCTCACTCTCTCAAAAGTGAAACACATACAAGCTTTGTCCCATATGTTTGCCCATATTTTTCCAATCATCACATAACTTAGCTCATGCAAGATCTTAAGGGTCTTTTAGGCTTGTAATGGGGTTGAGGCTTAAGGTATGGTATATTTTTCTTGGTGACTTTATCTTTACAAAGAATTGTTGAAACATTCTTTTTTATTTGAGAACTGAAACTTTGACTTTTCACTCAATTTATTCTGAATCCCTTTTATTTCATTCACTTCTCTTTTTCATTGTCATATTTCCAAAGAATTTTCATCACAATGACTTTTTTATATAACGAAGGGCTCCTTATTTTTGTAACAGACTTCAAAGTTGAGTCTAATTTCATCTTTGTTTGCCCTTTACTTGACTTCTATACCTCCTTCCTTTCAACACCCCCAACTCAGGCTTTGGCCTATGTTGTCTATTCAAAAATAACAATGCTTCAAAAAAGATTTTTGGTTAGAAGGTAGAGGCAATTTGGTTCAAGAGGATTTCTTTTGCTTTTGCCAACAAATAGGTTAGGCTCATATTGTACCCAAATGGATGCACACCCTCACAAGGTAGTCACAAAAGAATATGGATATTTGGGTTCCCTCTTTGAATTGTTTCCCAAGATCACGCCTTACAGTCACCAAGATTCAAACAATTCGACCAACAAGGAAAATTCTAGGACTCCACACACATTCTTCCAAGTAAGACCTCACCATACATGGCACTTCGAAATACATTAGTTAGCACATCCCGAAAAGATCAAACGTGTACGTGCACCCACATAAATTTTACCAACACTTTACATCATGCTCATCATGAGTACCATTCAAGACATCGATATTGAACACAATTGATCCTCAAATCATTATCAATGAAAATGTTCGAGCACTTCATGATTTTTAAAACTCATGGGGGTTGCCACATCAGGAGAGAACTAAGTATATAAAATAGATGCATTCATCAAAAACTAAACGTAGCAAAATATAAGGCCAAATGGGAAATGTTAGCTTAAATGCCCTCACCCAACCAAAATAAAATTAGATTGTCCTCAATGCAAGGAATAACATGAGCAAGTTAAGATGGAAGTACTCCCTGAGCAATTAATATGATTGATATTCACCGACTGGTTCGGTGAATCACCAAGTAAGATCAGTTCGCTGATTGGATCTATAACTTTGGACAATTTGGCCTTCACTTCAGCGAACTACATCGTGATCCCCCAACGCACATGGGTGAATTGTTGTTTTTCCATGAATGTCGCTGAAATTACCAATGTGCTTCCCATTTCGAGCGCATGATTAGGCGAACTGCATGGGGTTAACGTAATTGCATCGGCGCATCACCAAGTAGTTGATGCTCTTCACTGAAATAGAAAGTAAGCACCTAAAGTTGAGCGCCCCATTGGGTGAACTCGTTGGAGCATCGCTTACTGTAGTCAGTGTATCACCGGGTATCATTTTCCATCACCCATTTGAACACGATAGCTGCACATTTCGACACCCACGTTATTGAAAACAAGTAAAACATAGGTTTCCTTCCAAGAAGTGCCTAATTTAACGTCGCGGCATGACGTGGATATGTATTCAAACATTATCCAAATACACCACTACAACAACGCACACATTATGACATTCTCTAAAGTATGCCTTCAACCGTTGGTCGTTGGCTTTGAATCTCACCCCCATTGCATCTTCGATTAGTCGCTCCATTTCCATACACTTTTATGATTGTATATTGACCAGTCCACTTGGACTTAAGCTTTCCTTGAAAGAGTTGAAATCATGAATTGAAAAGTAGGACAAGCTCCCCCGCATTAAACCCACGAGGCAAATTCTTAGCATCATGCGACTGTTTAATCTTCTCATTATATAGTGTGAAGCTTTCATATCCTTGTGCAGATGAAATTAATCCGACTCAAGGATATGACGAACACGATCCTTGGAAGCCACTTCCCGATTCATATTTATCCTTTTCAATGCCCATAAAGCTTTGTGTTCTAACTCAACCGGTAGATTACAGGGCTTCCCAAATAGTAACTTGTAAGGAGACATAATAATAGGGGACTTGAGTGTCGTGAGATAAGCCAAAAGTGCATCATCAAGCTTGCTAGACCAGTTCGTACGGTGAACATTCACCGTTTTGTCTAAGATACTCTTTATCTCTCGGTTTGACACTTTGACTTGCCCACTAGATTGCGGATGGTACGGGGTGGCTACCATGTGCTTTACCCCATACTTTGATAGAAGGGATGCAATTTGACGATTGCAAAAGTTTTACCCTCTGTCACTTATAATAGCCCTTGGGCTTCCAAACCTTGTGAAAATATTCTTTTTTAGAAACTTTGTGACACTTCTTGCTTCATATTTTGGTAATGCCATAGCCTCTACCCACTTGGAGACATGATCAACCGCTACAAGAATGTACTTTTTCCCAAATGAGCTAGGAAAAGGGCCCAAAAAATCAATCCTCCAAACATCGAATAATTCAATTTCAAAGATTTGCGATAATGGTAATTCATGTCTCCTAGATATACTCCCTTGCAATAGACATTGCACACAACATTAGCAAAAGGCATGAGCATCTCTGAACATCGTAGGACAATAATAGCCACATTGAAACACCTTAGAGGTTGTATAGATACCTCCATGATGACCACCTACAAGTGAAGCATGACATATTTCAATATTATTGTGTCAAAATTAAACACACCTAAATTTCGAGCAAACTTCATAACATTGGAATCAAGTATTATATAATCATAAAAATCAAAATATACAATAAAAATCAAAAGGTACCTCTTGCAAAATTTCAATTCACGAAAAGAAAACAATCCTAATAAAGAACCACGGACTCGAAACCACGAAAGAGAACCTCGACCTCAACTTTTGTTTGAGTGAAAGAAAAAATATATATAAAATGTGAGGGTGCATTTTTTCTTCCCGTGTTTAGGTAGTATTTTGGTGTTTTGTGTGTGGGGGTTGCTTTTTTTTTCTTTTTCTGTGGGTCTGTGAGTATGTTTGCTGATTTTTTCCTCTTTTTTATTTCACTGTGTCCGGTGTGTGTGTTGTGTATGTAATATATATTTATCTTGGTTTTTTGGTTTTGCAGATTGGTGGGGGCTAATGGTGACTGGGTTGAGGAATTGGGGTAACAGGGGTAATGTGCATGGTGAAATGGGGGTAGTACGTGTAGGTTAGGAGAAGTAAAAAAATTTTAAAAAAATTATTAATAATATAATATAATATAATATAATATAATATAATATAATATAATAATAAGAATATTATTTAAATACTATTATTTAAATACTTTTAATCTAATAAAAAAAATTAAGCAGCTAATAGTAAATTATAATTAAAAAATCTTGCTTATTTATTAAACTAAATTAAAAGAAAACATATAATCTTTTATAAATTTTCATTTCTTTTTTAACAATTGAAAAAGAAAAAAAAAACTTACCAGAAAATGTGATTATGTTTTTGTTGTTTTCAAATCCTTTAAAATAAAGTTAAAAAAATAAGGTAAAAGTCAAAATATTTAATTTAGATTTTTACAAAATATTTAAGCTCTAAAAATGGTGTAAAACTTAAGTTTGGTCAAAAATTACGTGTCTACAGTTTGCCCCTCTGTGACTGGAAACATGAAGAGTTTTCAGACAAAGAAGTAGATAATTGCGACAAGTTTTGACCAGACTCATATTCGAAAGAAAAAATTCTATGACCGGGTCCTTGTTTTTGAAAGCCTACATATCCCGGATTATAAGGGAATCAGGTCAGGTGTAGTTCAAGAAGATGAAGTAATGAGTTGGAAATTAAGTGAGGTTCCATCGAGGCTCCAAGTCGCGACTCCTATCCTTAACACATAAATGAAAGACAAAAAATTAAAAGAAAAATACAAGTACAAGATTCTATCTAAGTAGCTTCTCGTGAATCTTGACTTGGGTCTTCATGTTTCGCAAGTTATGAGGTATTGATTTTCATCTCGAGTGAGTTTGAAGGTAAACGCCTTTCTCCAGGTAGGTTCCTTCTACTCGTACTTGGATATTGATCTTGTTCTTAGGATGAGATCCTCCTACTTGAATTGAAAATGGGATTGACAGTTGACTCTTTTCCAGATAAGATCCTGAGCTTGAAATGTGGATTGGCCTTATTCTATCTGCGGATCCGTGAAATTAAAATAAACAAAAGAAATAGCAAAAAAATTTGCCCAATGTATAGTAAAGAAAATTTATGAGAAAAATAAAAGATGGTGCTTAGCTTTGAATTACTCGAACTTTGTTGTGATGCATTCTTTAGATGACTTCTCAAGGATTAAGGTAGCTCCATTGACCCTGAAGATCCAGTTAAATTAAATTATACCACACTAAGTCCCATTGTCCAGGAGGGTCCTGCTATACTAAGTCTCATTGTCTACGAGGGTCCTGCTATACTAAATTCCATTGTCCAAGAGGGTCCTGCTACACTAAATCCCATTGTCCAGGAGGGTCCTGCTATACTAAATCTCATTGTCCAGGAGGGTCCTGCTACACTAAATTCCATTGTCCTGGAGGATCCTGCTATACTAAATCTCATTGTCTAGGAGGGTCCTGCTACACTAATTCTCATTGTCCAAGAGGGTCCTGCTATACGAAATCTCTTTGTCCAGGAGGGTCCTTCTATACTAATTCTCATATTTAGAAAGATCTTGCTAAATAGAATCACCACAACATTTATTTTTTGCCCAGTTTGCACCAGAAAAGTTTTGTGAGTTATTAGAAAAGGGTAAACTTCAAAATAATAAATGTCTCGAACTAGAAAGTGTATATCCTAGGAGAAAAAAAAATGTCTCAGACTAAGAAGTGTTTATCCCAAAAGAGAATGGAAAATAGTAAACGTCTCAGACTAGAAAGTGTTTATCCTAGGAGAAAAATAAAAATAAATGTGATGCATGGATATTTCTTTTCTTGCAATGATTTTTCAAACTTGAGGTTTCAAGATAACCTTTATGTCAGCAACATTTTCCTTGTTTAGAAAAAGAAAGAAGAAAAATTGTGAGTTTTCTTTTTGAGGTCGGTTTGTGGCATTGGCTTTGAGGATGATTGCTCCTGTTGTGGTCATGTTTGAAGTCAATTGCATCTTGGATAGATTTCTTTTGTGGGCTAGTTAGACTATTTTGATAACCTTTATCCTTGAAGACCTCTTCAATTGATTTTCAAAGTTAGAACCTTATGTTCGATATATTTTTCCCCCATTCTAATCAATCACTGAATCTCGAACCTGTCAACTGCAACCAATTATTCTGAATATTCATCCTTCTTGAATCATGTCACCTTAGATATGTTGGCTAGACGTTAACTTTGTGCAATTGAAAAAATGGTAGTAAATTTTGAAGGCATTTCTAGTTTTTAATAAAGATAAACACAAAGAAAATTATAAAAAGAAATAAAATGATATAGATGGAAAAGAAACAATGTGTGTCCCTTTATGGAAAGAAATGACTCATTGAAATATGGAGTTCAACTTTGATGATCATGACATGCACTTTGACCAAAATGACCTAATATGTCCAATCAATCGAACTTTATCTTTGTCAAACTTTCAACTTTTGAAGTCAAACTTCTATAATCCAACGTTTGCCCTAGATTAGTGCCTCACATTTGACATGTGGTGCCTCGAAAGATTTTCACCAACAAGTCTCTCTCATTTTGTTTGTCTCTCACTCACCATCGTCTTACGGTATTATGAGTTTTCACCAATAAGACTCTCTCATATTTTTTACTTTCTCTCAACTCCAATGATGCCTTGCGTCCCTTGTGGGGGTTTTTATTGATAAGACTCTCTCATTTTTCCATCCTTATGACACGAAATGATATTTTTCTTATATAATAACCAACACCAAAAGCTTGATTGACTTGTTATTGTTAAAAATTGATCAGAAGGTCTTTATTTGGATTGTAACGTGACTTTTGAACTGAATTACAAAGAAAGGGATGAAAGCTCAAATATAATACCCATAACATGTTTGAGACTTACAACTCTTGGAATCGACTCTTTGCAAAAAATAAAAAAAATCTCTTTCTTGCCCCAATTTTTGTGATGAGGACTTTCTAGATTTTTTCTTGGTTGGACCGAACCTCAAAATAAGGTTGACAACGTATCTTGTCAAAGCAAGAATCAGGTCGAATGTTGTTCAGGAAGTTCATTTTTTGTTGTTATTGGATTTTTTTTGTCACTCCAACTTTTTTCTTTCCTGTTCTTCTTTTTTTTTTTTTACTCTTTTTCACTTTTCTCTTTTTCTTGACTCTTTTTTTTCTTTATTTTTCTCTTTTTTTGATTTGTTTTGTGACCCCTTTTTTACTGTATTTTGATTCCAAAAGAGGGGTATGAAAGAAAATAAAATTAAGGCTCGAAAGGGGTAGCGAATGATTACATAGTGTTTGGATAGTAGAACGAAATTCCTTCTTCATATCAATTATAAAAAAATGTCAAATACAAGCATGACCTTTAAGATGAGAAGTGAAAATCATACAATATCTCTTTACAACGTATGTATTGATGAACATGTATATTACGTTTTGTTCCATGTTTGTCAATTAAAACCCCATTTGGACAATACATTTTTCATAACAAATGACATATGTCTATTTAGATGGAATTTACCCTTTTAGCCATTTTTGATACTAAAGAACGTATCCAAGTGTGTAAGTCCTTTATTCATTTCCTCAAATATATATATATATATTGACTTTTTGGTATATTCATTCCATGACTAGATATGATTTAAGATCTGACTAAATTGTTCTTGCATATCATGTCATCAAAATTGAATTGAAAAGAGATGTATATATGGAAAGCTACATAGAACAGATCAGAGTGACACAGAACAAAGATTATAGTAAGTAAACGATAGAGAGACTTGTGGACAAGATAACAAACTAAATTTCAGGACATAGCCCTATAATAACCCATACTATTACAAGACTCAACAAATGAACACATAAAATAAATTATAGAAGGATCTGACTCACTAAAATAAAATAAAATCTAAATCTAAATTGCATAGTAAAAATGACGAAAAAATAATCTATCCATATACTCTTTTCTAGGTAAAAGAAGAGTGTCTCTCAATCACCAAGTTTGACATCTTAGACACTATTTTGCACTTTTGCCTTTACAGAAGCTCCACCAATTTCAATTGTCTTTTCTTGAGAATTGAGAGAATTATCACACTTTTTGTCATCATGTATCATATCAATAAAGTGTACGTCATTAGGCGCCGATAGAAGATTTTGAGTAACATTTGGGGGGTCATCATTTTGGACCACAATCTTTTTTGCTTGGATCATTTTTCCACCTCCCTTTTTAAAGTTCGACAATCTTCAGTACAGTTCCCAGGAGCATCAGAGTAAAATGCACATCGTGTTGCGAGATTGAAATCCTTTGCACGTGGATCTACATACTTTTGAGGAATCAGCTTTAACATATTCAAATGTTTCAATTTCTCAAATAAACTTGTGTAAGACTCTGCAATTGGTGTGAAATTGTTCCTAGGCCTCTGATCTCCCCCAAAATCCTATCTTGGATAGATATTGTAGGGTGCTTGAAAATTCTGAGAAGAGGGGCGAGCATTTTGATGTGTTGGTGCTCGCCATTGAGGATAGTTAGTTGGATGTGGATAAGAATGTGGATTATAGACCGCATATTGAGGGAGGGCCATAGAGTATTGTGTGACTTCCATCGGGTGATAATGACGAGATTGAGATGGTGCATATTGATAAAGTGGCCCCCTTGAACTTTTTTGGGTCCCTGACACAATAGTAGCTACATCCTCCTTCATTTTCTTTCCCCCAAGATTTCCTAATCCATTTGTATTAACTTGTGTCGTGGCTCTTAAAGCAGCTTGACTTACAATCTTTTCAAACTTAATACCATTTTCCACCATTTCCCCAACCTTAATAACTTCGGTGAATGTTTTTCTGACGGCAGAGAGAAAGTAATGAAAGTAGTCAGGTTCTTGCACTTGGAGAAAGACGTCGATCATCTTTGACTCCTTTATTGATGGCTTAACCCTAGAAGCTTGCTCCCTCCACCTAACAACATATTCACGAAAATTTTCAGTAGTCTTTTTCCTCATGTTTGCAAGTGAGGAGCGGTCTGACACGATGTCAATATTATATTGGAATTGTTGCACAAAACATCGAGCCAAATCATCCCATGAATGTCAATTGGTAAATCCTGATCTATGAACCATTCAGATGCAATTCCTACCAGGCTTTCCCCAAAATAGGCTATGAGCAATTCTTCTTTGCCCTCAGCACCCCGCAGTTGATTGCAATATCTCTTCAAAAGAGCTATAGGGTCTCCATGAGCATCGCATTTATCAAACTTTGGGGTTTTAAAACAAGTAGGCAAATGGATGTGAGGAAAAATGCACAAATCACTGAAAGAGATGCCTTTGTGGCCTCCTAGTCCCTACATATCTCTTATACTTTGTTCCAAACTCTTCATTTTTGTAACACCCCATATCCAAAAAAGGGTAATGAAACAAATTTCTAGAAGTTGCAGGTGCAACCCACGGCTCGTGGAAGGGACCACGGACCGTAGGTGTGGTCCGTCAATGGGGCCCCCTTGGAAGACCAGAAAGGCTAGAACCACGGCCTAACCAATAGACCGTTGGTCATACCACGGTCCGTGGTTAGGGCCCGTGGTTCGATGGGCCAAATTCAACTTTCTAATGACCAACGACGGTCCACCAAGATGAGCTGTAGGTCAGACCACGATCCGTCGACTGGGGTTTGTTGGTGGTAAGCTGACAGTTATTTTAAGGGGCAGTTGGGTCTTTTCCTAATTAATTAGTTCCTATACTACGTCGTTTTACCCTTTATTAAGACCCCTATATAAATATTTTAAACCCCCAAATTACCCCCATTCACTTCATTCTTCAGAATTCACAAAAGAAGATCAAATCTCCTCTCCAAAATATTTCTCTCTCTAGATATTTGAAGAAGAAGAAGGATTCAACCTAGGGTTTCAAGTCAAGGTCCCAATTCCTCCATTGAAGGCTAGTATTTGGATAAAAGGTATGATAGTTTTCCTTCATGAATTTCTTCCATCCATGGAGTTCCCAAATTCCTCTATTTCAAAATGTATAATTCCTCAATTGAGTTAGAGTTTTCTTCAATTGTCATGGGTTCTTTCCATTATTGATTTAAATGATTGAATTATGATCTTCTATGCATGAATTGATGAAATACTATGGTTTTACTTTTTCACCAAATTGAATAAAAAAACAAGAGCTATTCTAATGAACTAGCTTGGATTGGTTGTCCAAGGACACCTTTCCATGGATAATGAGAATAAGTAAAAAAGGAATAATCTGTGGCATTTATTCTTAGCACCGAGAGGATATTGATATTGAGATGGAAGCTCTCCCGTTAGTAGAGGCCGGGTTTCTAGAAGCAATCTCATGAGATGGAAGCTCTCTCGTTAGTAGAGGCCGGGTTTCTAGTAGAAATCTCTTTATACCTTAACTATGTGCCCCCATAGGATGATTACCTAGTGGATCCACTTAAGCAAGAAGTTATGGTCCTTACCTTGGCAAGTAGGACAATCCCTTTTCGGTGTGGGAGACACCGGGGGATCAAGTTATAGCTCACATGGTCTCTATGTCGGTTAAGGCTAATTCCCACATTAATAATGAACTAAGGTTACTTCAAAAACTATATCATAGTTGCATCAAAGCTTTAAATGATGTTAGCTTTCATTGACCATGGTTTTATGGCTTATGTTTTCTAACTCTCTTATATCATGTTTTAGCTTGGTCAATTGCATTTCATGAAATGAAATGTCCCTTTTAGCATGATTTAACTATTTTATGCATGGCTATCATACTTGGTACATTGTTTTGTACTAACGCATACTCTTGCCTACATTTTTCCCAAATGTAGGGTCCGATATTCATGGTTCTCAGTTTCGTGGCTAGAGCTTGAATTTGTTGATTTCCGAGCTTGGTGAGTCCTCATGATTTGAGGATGGAGTTTTATTGATTCACTTTATTTCATGTATTTATCTTTTGGACATGATGTATGGGCTAGGCCAATTTCATTCTATTGTATTAGATGGCTATGATGAGATAAGTGTTTTAGACTTCCATTTTTCTTTTATAAAGACTATTGGACTTTGACTATCATTTTACTCTTATTTTT
This sequence comes from Solanum etuberosum, assembly GCA_029582245.1. NCBI lineage: Eukaryota > Viridiplantae > Streptophyta > Magnoliopsida > Solanales > Solanaceae > Solanum > Solanum etuberosum. Next base: position 15,352 of record JAJONR010001426.1, on the reverse strand, counting down.
CTATTTCTTATGTTATGAGAACTAAGTGGCTTGTATGGAGTCCTTCGGGTTTCTATACGCCATGTTACATCTAGGGGGTACCCCCTAGGCCGTGACAAACTTGGTAATCATAGCACAAGGTTTAGAATGGTCCTAGGATGTCTCGTAAGCCACATCTAGTAGAGTCTTTTTCATGATTGTGAAGCGCGCCACGTTTATGAATGAGAGGCTACAAGATGATTAGGAAACTCCACTTCATTCATTACTCTTGAGTCGTGCGATAGATTTTAACTCTATAAGGTCTCTATCCTAATCCTTATCATATGTTCTTCAGGATATGGCTACTCGAAGAGCTTATGCTAGAAGGAATGTGAGGGAGAATACGGAACAAAAAGCTCCTCCCCAAGCTCCTCTAGTATCGGTCGATCCTTTGGCCGAACAAGTGACTAATGCGGAGTTTAGGGATGCTTTTCAAGTGTTGGCTCAAGCGGTGACGGCCCAAGACAATAGGGAGGTTGCGGTTCCCGTGAATTCAAATGCGAGTACGGCGGCTTCAATATTTCACAAGGATGAATCCTCCGGAGTTTCATGGTTCCAAGGTTGAGGAAAATCCTCAAGAGTTTATTGATGAAGTCTATCAGGTTTTGATGATCATGGGAGTTACGACGGTGGAAAAGTCGGAGTTGGCCTCTTATCAACTAAAAGGTGTGCCTCAAATTTGGTATAACCAATGAAAAGAAGGGAGACCGGAAGATGCGGGTCCTCTTGATTGGGAGAAGTTTAAGGCCGCTTTTCTTGATAGGTTCTTTCCCCTTGAGATGAGGGAAGCCAAGGTGCTTGAGTTCATTAACCTCCAACAAGGGAGTATGAGTGTGAGGGAATATGCTCTAAAGTTCACAAAATTGTCTAAGTATGCTCCAACAATGGTTGTCGATTCAAGGGCTAGGATGAGTAAGTTCATTTCGGGTGTGTCCAAAATGGTGGTTAAAGAGTGTCGAACCGCAATGCTCATTAATGACATCAACATCTCTCATCTCATGGTGCATGCACAACAAATTGAGGAGGAGAAACTTAAGAAAAAGTCTAGAGAGGTAAAAAGGGATAAGACCGGTGATGGAAATTTTTTACATGCAAGGTCTGATGGACATGGTCGTCCTAGATTTCGACAAAGGTTTTCCGTTCAAGGTTCCTCCAATGCTCCTCCAAAGTTCAAAAAGGATAGGGTGTCTAACCCTAAGCCTCAAGGAGGTAATGGTAGTGGATCTTCATTACCCATGTCTACTTGTACTAAGTGTGGAAGGAAGCACGAGGGTAAGTGTCTAGCCTACACGGATGGTTGCTTTAGTTGTGGTAAAAGTGGTCACAAAATGAGGGATTGCCTGATGCTTATGGCTAAAGGAAGAGAGGGAAAAAAAGCTGCTCCCAGTGGTTCGGGTTCCAATGCTCCTAAGAAAAACCGCTTCTATGCAATTCAGACTCGTGGTGAACAAGAGGTTTCTCCCAATGTGGTTACTGGTATATTGAAAGTTTTCCAACTTGATGTTTATGCTTTACTTGATCCCGACGCTACCTTGTCTTTTGGGATGCCATATGTGGCTATGAGGTTTGATGTTCTTCCGGATATGTTGTTAGAACCTTTTTCTATCTCTACTCCTATTGGCGATACTATTGTGGCTAAGAGGGTCTATAGAAAGTGTCTCGTTTCCTTGTCCCATAGAGTTACTCTTGTTGACTTGGTAGAGCTTTATATGTTAGACTTTGATGTTATTCTTGGTATGGATTGGTTGCACTCATGTTATGCTTCTATCGATTGTTGAACTCGTGTAGTCAAGTTTCAGTTTCCGAATGAGCCTATCCTAGAGTGGAATGGGGGAAATTCTATGCCTAAGGGTCAGTTTGTCTCTTGTCTTAAAGCTAGAAGATGATTTCTAAGGGTTGCATTTACCATCTAGTTAGGGTGAGGGATGTAGATTCTGAAACCCCTACTCTCGAGTCGGTCCCTGTTGTTAATGAGTTTCTGGAAGTATTCCCAAATGATTTACCCAGTATTCCTCTCGAGCGGGAAATAGACTTCGGTATTGACCTTCTCCCAGATACGCAACCTATTTCTATTCCTCCTTATAGAATGGCTTCGGCAGAACTTAAAGACTTGAAAGAACAATTGAAAGATTTGTTGGATAAGGGTTTCATCCGATCGAGTATCTCTCCATGGTGTGCTCCTTTTTTGTTTGTTAGAAAGAAGGATGGTTCTCTTCGTATGTGTATTGACTATCTTCACTTGAACAAGGTGACCATTAATAATAAGTATCCTCTCCTAAGGATAGATAATTTATTTGACAGACTTCAAGGGGAAAGTTATTTCTCTAAGATTGATCTCTGATCGGGCTATCACCAATTGAGGGTGGAAGAAGATGATATTCCGAAGACGGCTTTTCAAACTCGGTATGGTCATTATGAGTTTTTGGTAATGTCATTTGGGTTGACTAATGCTCTGGCGGCATTTATGGATTTGATGAATAGGGTGTTTAGACAATACTTTGTGATTGTGTTCATTGATGATATATTGATCTACTCGAGAAGTGAGAATGAGAATATTGATCATTTGAGGATTGCATTGCAAATTCTTAAGGACCAACAACTATTTGCTAAGTTTATCAAATGTGAATTTTGGCTAAGGTCCGTAGCTTTTCTTGGTCATATTGTTTCGAGTAAGGGTATTGAGGTAGATCCTAAAAAGACGGATACGGTCAAGAGTTGGCCTAGACCTCTAACTCCTTCGGATATTAGAAGTTTCTTCGGTTTGGCCGGTTATTATAGAAGGTTTGTTGAAGGATTCTCTCTAATTGCCTATCCTTTGACAGCTTTGACTCAAAAGAAGGCTAAGTTCATATGGTCTAAAGCTTGTGAAAAGAGTTGAAAGATAGACTTAATTCCGCTTCGGTGTTGACCTTACCGGAAGGAATGGATAGTTTTGTGGTTTATTGTGATGCCTCGAGAATTGGGCTAGGGTGCATGCTTATGCAAAATGGGAAAGTTATAGGCTATGCCTCAAGGTAACTTAAAATTCATGAGAAGAACTATCCGAATTATGACCTTGAATTAGAGGAGCTCGTTTTTTTCTTAAGGATTTGGAGACACTATTTTATGGAGTTCATGTTGATGTGTTTACCGACCACAAGAGTTTGCAATTTGTGTTTAATCAGAAAGACCTAAATCTTTGGCAAAGAAGGTGGCTTGAGTTATTGAAAGATTATGACATGAGTGTTCTTTATCACCCCGGTAAAGCTAATGTAGTAGCGGATGCTCTTAGTCAGTTTTCTATGGGTAGTATGGCTCATATTGAAGAAAGTAAAGAAGAGTTGGTTCGAGATGTTCTTAGATTGGCTCATTATGTGTTCAGTTAGTGGACTCCACCAAAGGTGGTGTTATGGTTCACAATGGTTCTGAATCATCTTTTGTGGTGGATGTGAAAGCCATGCAAGGTCTTGATCTATTTTTTATATAATTGAAAGAAGTGATGCTTTAGAAATCCATTGAGGCTTTCTCCCAAGGGGGAGATGGTGTCCTTAGGTATCAAGGTCGTTTATGTGTTTCAAATGTTGATGACTTCGGGAACAGATCTTCTCAGAAACCCATAGTTCGCGGTATTCCATTCACCCGGGAGCCAACAAGATGTACCGTGATTTATGGGAGGTCTATTGGTGGAATGGGATGAAGAAGGATATTGTGGGATTTGTGGCTAAGTGTCCAAATTGTCAACAAGTGAAAGTTGAGCATCAGAAACCGGGAGGTTTTTCCCAAGATATTAGCTTCCTACTTGGAAATGGGAAGATGTGAATATGGACTTTATAGTTGGTTTGCCTCGCACTCGGTGACAACATGACTCTATTTGGATTATAGTAGATCGGATGACGAAATCAGCTCATTTCCTTCCCATCAAGGTTTTTTATTCGGCGGAGGACTATGCCAAGATGTACTTGAGAGAAATGGTAAAGTTGCATGGAGTTCTTTTGTCCATTATTTCCGATCGTGGTACCCAATTCACTTCTCAGTTTTAGAAGTCATTCCAAAAGGGTCTTGGTACTCGTGTTAAACTTAGTACGGACTTTCATCCCCAAACAATGGGCAAGAGGAGCGTACTATCCAAACTTTGGAAGATATGTTAAGAGCTTGTGTGATTGATTTTAAGGGCATTTGGGATGACCATTTGCCATTGATTGAGTTTTCTTATAACAATAGCTATCACTCGAGTATTGATATGGCTCCATTAGAGGCACTATATGGTAGGAGGTGTAGATCTCCTATAGGATGGTTTGAGGTGGGTGAATTTGCCCTCATAGGTCCCAAATTGGTACATGAGGCAACATAGAAAGTTTGACTTATTAGAGAAAGGTTAAGAACGGCTCAAAGTTGGCAAAAGTCTTATGCCGATGTGAGAAGAACAGATCTTTAGTTTGATGTTCATGATTGGGTTTACTTAAAAATTTCACCCATGAAGGGTGTAATGAGGTTTGGTAAGAAAGGGAAGTTTATTCCCCGATATGTAGGCCCATATCAGATTTTGAGGCGTGTCGGTAAGGTTGCCTATGAGTTAGATTTTCCAAATGAGTTGGGATCGGTGCTTCCGATTTTCCATGTCTCAATGTTGAAGAAATGTGTTAGTGATCCGACATCCATAGTTTCCTTAGAAGGTTTGGGAGTTAAGGAGAATCTCTCATATGAGGAAGTTCTGGTCGACATTTTAGACCGGCAAGTCAAGAAGTTAAGAAATAAGGAAATAACTTCCGTAAATTTTTTGTGGAGGAATCATTTAGTTGAGGGTGCTACTTGGGAGGCCGAGGCCGATATGATGTCCCGATATCCTCATCTCTTTCCTTCTACTCCTATTCTAGCTTGAGGTAATGAGTTCCTCTTGGTTTGACCTTTGTTTTGGAGTCATGTAAATGTGTTTCCATGATTTCCTTATGTTATGCATGTTCATGAAAAACATGTGTTTTAAAAGAAAATGAGTTTACATGATTGATTGTCCTCATGTTGTTGTGCTTTGAGTATGAGTTGCCTATAAACTTCATGAGATGAATTGATGAACATGCTTTAGCTATGCTTTTTGAGAACAAATTTCATAAAGGCTCCATGAGATTGTGTTGAGTATTCTTTTATCTTGGAGAAGGTAGTTCCTCCTTGAACATGAGTAATTTTGAAGTTTCATGCATGTTGGGTTGCTAGATGTAGTTCCTACTTCCTTATGATGCATTGAGTATGTTTAGCTTGGAGTTGATGTTTCCTCCTTGTATATGTGTGTTGCATGCATGATGGGCTGTTAGACTTAGTTTCACCCCTCCTGTGATGTTTTGATATCATCTTAGCTTGGACTCTATAGTTCCTCCTTAGTTGTATGCATTGCATTTTAGGTTGGGTTGTTAGCTTCTCTCCTAATCTTTTAGAACTAGTTTGAATCTCATTCGAGGACGAAAGATCCCAAGGGGCAGATATTGTAACACCCTGCATCCAAAAAAGGGTAATGAAACAAATTTCCAGAAGTTACAGGTGCAACCCACGCCGGCCACCCACGGCCCGTGGAAGGGACCACGGACCATAGGTGTGGTCCGTCGATGGGCCCCCCTTGACAGACCAAAAAGGCCAGAACCACGACCTGACCAACGGACCATTGGTCAGACTACGGTCCGTGGCTAGGGCTCGTGGTTCGATGGGCCAAATTCAACTTTCTGATGATCAACGACGATCCACCAACACGGGCCGTAGGTCAGACCACGGTCCGTCGACTGGGGTCTGTTGGTGGTCAGCTGACAGTTATTTTCAGGGATAGTTGGATCTTTTCCTAATTTATTGGTCCTAAACTATGTCATTTTACCCTTCATTAAGACCCCTATTTAAGTATTTTCAATCCCAAATTACCCCATTCACTTCATTCTTCCAAATTCACAAAAGAAGATCAAATCTCCTCTCCAAAATATTTCTCTCTCTAGAAATTTGAAGAAGAAGAAGGATTCAACCTAGGGTTTCAAGTCAAGGACACAATTCCTCCATTGAAGGCTAGCATTTGGATTCAAGGTATGATAGTTTTCATCCATGGATTCCTTCCATCCACGGAGTTCCCAAATTCCTCTATTTCAAAAGGTAGAATTTCCTAATTGTGTAAGGGTTTTCTTCAATTGTCATGGGTTCTTTTTATTATTGATTTAAATGATTGAACTATGATCTTTTATGCATGAATTGATGAAATATAATGATTTTATGATGATTTCCCCATGAACCCATGTAATCCTCATGTTTTAAAGTTATGAATCATATGATATGGGATTTTGAGTATAAAGCAAGAGTTTTATGAAATTAAGCATGTATTGCAAGCTTTACATGAATTTATGATGAAATTCATATCTAGCCCATGTTTTCTAAGCATTGATGATTGAAAGTGGGTTTTGAACCTCAAGAGGTAAATTATAGAATTATACATTTTCTTATGAAATCTATGCAAATGTTTTAAGGGTGCTTTGAAAGTAAAGTATCAATTATGATGTTGTTGTTGTGTTGTTGAAAAGACATTCTCATAAACACACACTAGCATGATGTGAAAGGTTTTCTCACATAGAAAGTATTCTTAGGTTGTAAGGCTTGCTCACCAAATTGAATCAAAGAGCAAGAGTTATTCTAATGAACTAGCTTGGATTGGTTGTCCAAGGACACCTTTCCATGGATAATGAGAATAAGTAAGAAAAGACTAATCCATGGGATTTATGCTTAGCACCGAGAGGATATTGATATTGAGATGGAAGCTCTCCTATTAGTAGAGGCCAGGTTTCTAGAAGCAATCTCATGAGATGGAAGCTCCCCCGTTAGTAGAGGCCGGGTTTCTAGTAGAAATCTCCTTATCCCTCAACTATGTGCCCCCATAGGATGATTAGCTAGTGGATCCACTTAAGCTAGAAGTTATGGTCCTTACCTTGGAAAGTAGGACAACCTTTTTCGGTGTGGGAGACACCGGGGGATCATGTTATAGCTCACATGGTCTCTATGTCGGTTAAGGCTAATTCCCACATTAATAATGAACTAAGTTTACTTCAAGAAGTATCTCATACTTGCATCAAAGCTTTAAATGATGTTAGCTTGCATTGTCCATGGTTTTAAGACTTATGTTTTCTAACTCTATTATATCATGTTTTAGCTTGGTCAATTGCATGTCATGCAATGAAATGTCCCTTTTAGCATGATTTAACTATTTTATGCATGGCTATCATACTTGGTACATTGTTTTGTACTAACACATACTCTTGCCTACATTTTTCCCAAATGTAGGGTCCGATATTCAGGGGTCTCAGTTTCATGGCTAGAGCTTGACTTGGTTGATTTCGAGCTTGGTGAGTCCTCATGCTTCGAGGATGGAGTTTTATTGATTCACTTTCTTTCATGTATTTCTCTTTTGGACATGATGTATGGGCTAGGCCTTATTTCATTCTATTGTATTAGATGGCTATGATGAGACAAGTGCTTTAGACTTCCGCTCTTCTTTTATAAAGACTATTGGACTTGAACTATTGTTTCTCTTATTGTTCTATTTCTTATGTTATGAGAACTAAGTGGCTTGTATGGAGTCCTTCGAGGTTCTATACGCCATGTTACATCTAGAGGGTACCCCTGAGTCATGACAATTTTCCTACTCAATTCTTCATGTTCCTCGTACTTAACAGTTTTCTCAACTTTGACAGGGGAACTATACTGGTAAGTGTGGGGATAAGAGCTTGGAATTTTAAAAGCCACTTAAGGGGTGTAGCCATGATCATGAGGAACTTTTGATGGAGGATCATTGTTGGGCTTGGGCACAATTGTGGGTTGCGGAACATTATTAGTTGGCGCATTTGGCACGAAGAGTGGATTACTCATCATAGGTGTACTCAAAGGGCGCACCGTAGAAGTTCCAATGATGTTGGATGGGTTAACATAGGGGTCAAATCCAAGTGGATAAATTGGATCACTTGTCGACACTTGGATAGGGGGTGGCATATTTGTATATAGAGAGTCACAGATTGAAGATGATGGAGCTTGTCCATTTATCCAAGTTTCGTATATTTCCGCCATTTGATGTCTTAACACCCTTACTTCTTCTATTGACACTGTTTCTTGTGACCATCTGATTTTGGACCTCATCATTGTCCAACTCATTTTCGTCCCTATGAGTCATTTTCTTTTTCCTTTTTGACCTTGTATAGTAGGTATGCGATGCCAGCTTAACCACAAACTAACCACCTTCAAGCTAATAGTGTGCATGGATAATAAAGCTTATTAGGGTTAGACATTCTTCGATTATAATCACATATTGCACATCATGCATGAACATGTCTTTTTATTTATTGAATGAGCTTAGAGAACCTAATGTTTAATCATGACTTGCTCAACTATTTCCATTTCTTTATTATAATTTGTTTATTTTTTTTATTTTTTTTTAAATGAATTGATAATACATTGATCAAATTTGTTAGGGATTGCGTGTGTAACATTCTTGAGAACATCAATAAGATCTTTGCATGTTTTTTTTTACTAAAACTAAATAACAAGGCTTGCTTTTTCTTATTTTATTTTTAGAACTTTGAGATAAAATCCCTTTTTATAATTATTTAAAGAAAAATTAAGAAAATTTTGTTTCGATCTTGAACTTCCTACCAAACTGAAATTAAAATAAATAAAAAATAATATATTTTTTGACTTTTTTCGTTGGCATGAGAATTTGAAAACTTCCAACATTACCTTTAATAAGAATATTTTTTTTATTCTTTTTTTTTAAAAAAAAATGAATAAAGATCACCGAACCCAAAGAGGGTTGCCTACATATCTCATTGAGTTGAGAATCAGGTGTGTGTAGTTCGTCCAGATTGGACAGTTAAGTAAGATTTCAAAGGTAAAAATTTTGTTTAAGAATGTAACTATATTTTTATCATTTTTGTAAAAAAAATCTTTTGAATTTTATTTTATTAACTTTTCAAAAGAATTTTTTTTGTGATTATAAAAAAATATTTAGAAAAAATCATTGTTAGAAGTGCATAAGAAGCTAAAACAAGAAAATAATTTGGTGTCATATTCCGTGGATCACTCTAAAATTTGTCAACATGAAAATATTCTCCAAATAACTGTATTTTCATTTAGCACATAAAATGATCTAAGTGGTCAAATAAGATAGAGGCACCTATCCAAGACGGACCCAACCCCTATATCGAGTCCCACTAAGTCAAATGCAAATGATGCAAATAGGCGGATCCTACTAGGATTAACCATGTCTATGTTTCAGTTTACTAGGCTTAAACCTAAAGAGACTGGTGTCTAAACTAGCTTACCCGAGTTGTCAACTCGAGCCAGGGAGGGGCAACTTATCGGTTGCAGCGCTATTTTGACTTATTGTTGGTCCAACCCTGCCTAACATGTGTGACTAAAAGTCTTTCACTGGGTGTCAAGACACTCCAGCTTTATCTCAATAGAAAATACGATGCATAACTACATTCATGTGAACGTGTGTGAAGTGTTACTAGAGACTCAAAGTAGTTGCATAAGAGAAGACAATTTAATACAGTTCAACAATATAAAAATGATAAATGAGTAACAAGTAGCACATTAGGCCATCATACACAATATATCCAAAAACTAAAATAATAAAATCATGTAAAAGTCAATATAACAAAGCTCAAATTCTGGTTAGTCCCTAGCAGAGTCGCCAGAGATGTCACACCCGTTTTTTTCGCACGAAAGAAGGATTTTTCATATTTAAGTGACGGAATTGATTAGGGATTATTTTTATTTTTTCTGGAGTCGCCACTTGTAATTCAGTTATGGTGTTCCAAGTCACCTTTTCTTTTTAATCCCTAATCAAAAGGAAATGACTCTTTATTATGGTCTGCGAACTAGGTATTCAGATAAGAAATTATATTGATCAAGGGAAAGGTATTAGGCATCCCTCGAGTCCCGTGGTTCTAGCACGGTCACTTTTATTGACTTATACTTATCTTAACTTATTTCATGGATATATTAATACATGTCATGATTTGCTCATATTTTTTATATGTTGAACTTTTATTCGCCTCAACCTAGATGCGTAACTGCATTCTTGGTCTTGACATTTAGAGACATAACTGTCTTCTTTGCATCACACTTAATATTTTTTTGTCTATAAGTCTCTACTTTAAATTAATGAAAGTTAATTATATTTTTGAACAAGGTGCATCACCGCATCCTTGAGTTTATCTTAATATCTCAAGAAAAAGATGTGTAGCCACATTCTTAATCGAAACAAATATTTTTAACAGGTCGTATATCCTAATATTTAACTATTGCAAGAAATCTTAAATGTATTATTAAAGATTAAATTACTTTTTACTGTTTATATTCATGAATACTATTTAAATAATAAAATTCAAAATCTTAAACAAATAAAAGTTATTTTTTCATATTCAAATTCGATATAGATGCACTTACATTTTTAGTATACTTACAACTTATGACAAATGACAACTAAAATAAAAAGTAAAAATTTGTAACTCTTCATCTCTTAATTTTTCTAAAATAAACATTTTTAATATTAGATAAAGTTGACTAAACAAACTATTAGAATAATTCTTTTAGACATTTACTTGATTTTGGTTGGACACAAGAGGTACTTAATTGATAGCAGCATATCGTACTAAATGAAAAATAATGTATAATAGAATAAATAGGAAATATTTCAATATTATTAGGTCAAAATTAAACACACCTAAATTTCGAACAAACTTCATAACATTGGAATCAAGTATTATATAATCATAAAAATCAAAATATACAATAAAAATTAAACGGTACCTCTTGCGAAAAATTCAATTCACAAAAAGGAAACAATCCTAATAAGGAATCACGAACTCGAAACCACGAAAGTGAACCTCGACCTCAACATTTATTTGTGAGTAAACGAAAAAATATATATATAATGTGAAGGTGAAGTTTTTCTTCCCATGTCTAGGTAGTATTTTGGTGTTGTGTGCGTGTGTGGGTTGCTTTTTTTCTTTCTTTTTCCGTGAGTCCAAGTATGTTTGCTGATTTTTTCCGCTTTTTCTTTTCACTGTGTCCGGTGTGTTTTGTGTATGTAATATATAGTTCACCGGATACTAGCTGGAAGTTAATGAAATTGTAAAGTTTGCTCATAGGCCTTGCAGTCTTCCATCTCTACAAGGTATTATATTTTTCTTTTGATTTCTTCTTTTAGTATTTCTCCGATCAAAGCCGTCACTATGTCCGGCTAAAAGATTCATATCTATGTCGATTAACTAACTTCTCTTTTATATTCACTATGAAAAGTCTAGACTTTATCAAAATATAAATAAATTTATATATGGTTTCTTGATTTGGTTCCAAGATGGTGGTACAGTCAGATTCGATACTATTTTTATTGGTTTTGTCTTTGTCACTTCGTCTAGCCAGCCGTGGTTCTAAGCCCGTTAAGGAGTTAAAAAGGGGCGCCTATACCCGGTTAGAACTGCTAGACACATGGGCTCAATAAAAATACGTATTAAATCTTGACAGGCCCCTTGCTCGGGTAAAAGGGATAGATCCTTCTGTTTAACAAATCAAGGTTCTGAGGTATATCGACCTCTTCCAATCTTGTACTTTTAGCACTTACTTCTCCTAAATCCATGTTTAAAACATATTTATTTCATATATTTCACATCTCTCTCATATTTACCATGAAAGTTCCTTGGCTCTGATACCATTTACAAGATCTTTTGAAGACTGGCGGTAATCCGCACAGTCAACTTAGATCTAGTTTAGCATCCGAATCTAAGGAAATCCGAATCGAAATATATATGAATTTTTATATAGTTTTATGATTGTATGGAAGGATCTATCCCTTTTCTCCGAGCAAGGGGCCTGTCAAGATTTAATACATATTTTTATTGAGCCCATGTGTCTAGCAGTTCTAACCGGGTATAGGCGCCTGTTTTCATCTCCGTAACGGGCTTAGAACCATGGTTAGCTAGACGAAGTCACAAAGACAAAGTCAATAAAAATAGTATCGAATCTGACTGTACCACCATCTTGGAACCAAATCAAGAAATCATATATAATTTATTTATATTTTGATAAAGTCTAGACCTTTCATAGTGAATATAAATAAATTTATATATGGCATCAGAGCCATGCTTTTAATGTTCCCTTTGGACAATATGAATGGAATCTTATGCCTTTTGGATTAAAAAATTTCCCTTCTGAATTTCAGAAAATAATGAATGATATTTTTAATCCTTATTTGAATTTTATAATTGTTTACATTGATGATATTTTAGTATTCTCTAAAACGTTTGGAACACACATCAAGCATCTTGATATCTTTAAGAAAATTGTTATACAAAATGGTTTAGTTATTTCCAAATCGAAAATGAGTTTGTTTCAAACAGAAGTTAGATTTTTAGGACATAATATCTGTCAGGGTAAGATTACTCCGATTCAACGATCTATTGATTTTGTATCTAAATTTCCGGATGTTATTACTGACAGAACTCAGTTACAAAGATTTTTGGGAAGCTTAAATTATATATCCCCATTTTATAAAAATCTGTCTCGTGATTTAGCCCCTTTATATGATAGACTAAAAAAGAATTATAAACAACCTTGGACTGAAAGTCACACTAGTCTTGTTAAAAATATTAAGGAACGTGTTAAATCTCTTCCTTGTTTAACTCTTGCTAATCCTGTATGGAAAAAGATTATTGAAACTGATGCTTCTAATATTGGTTACGGAGGAATATTAAAAAAGATTAATCCTAATGATAAAAGTGAATATTTGATTAGATTTCACTCAGGAAAATGGACTGAAGCCCAGAAAAAATATGCTACTGTGGCTCATGAAATGCTAACAATAGTCAAATGTGTTTTAAAATTTCAAGATGATTTATATAATCAAAAATTTTTGATAAAAACTGATGCTCAATTTGTTAAATACATGTTTAGCAAAGATTTTAAACATGATGCTTCAAAATTGTTATTTTCTAGGTGGCAGGCCCAGTTAGCTCCTTTTGATTTCGAGATTCAATATAAAAAGAGGGAAGGCCATCTATAAACTTAGCTTTCCAATGTTCATACTTATTTTCGGGTAATTCCATCACCCTACTCATGTAAGTATCTTTATACCATCTAAATTCACCTAAGGTTCTACATTGTAGACCATTTAATAAGGTACGAACAGTCTCATACTGATTGGTAAATCTACCATTAAAGTGTTTTAAAATGGTCAAAACTAAAGTATAAACAGCGTCTTCTCTATTTTTTACTAGAGTCATGCCTAAGTTATCAACACCTTAATTATCAGCAATAGCATTTATCACCGCTACTTTTGCTCAATACTCATATAATTATCCCACCAACCTCTGAGTTGGCTAGTAAAACCTGCAATAATCATTTTGCAAATATTTCTATCTGTATTTTAAACACTTTTACAAATAGTTGCATACATAAGCATTATGTGAACAAGAATGGTTAATTGTCTATCAGTCAATCCATCAAGATTTCATTCGTAAATTTCAGACCCACTATAAGAAGTATTAGTCTGATTCCAGTTCCGTTCCTCTATTAACACATCTTGAGGAGTTGGTCTGGGATAATAATAGGTATGCATGCTTGGTTTATGGGCATACTTAGTATTACTATTATTTTTAGGATATCCACGAAGTTTATTAAATTCTGAATAAACATGATTTTTAAAATCAAAAGTATTTTCCATTTCCTCCGCAAAATTTTCTGACAAATCAATAGGCTTTGCACCTAATTCTGATATTTTTTTATCAAGAAGTTCTTCCAAATCATTTAATGATTTAAATTTAAAATCCTGAATCTCAGGAGGCCTTTGCACATGAGTATAAACAATTTGAACTTCTGACTTACTTTTAGAAGTAGAGGCAATATCAGAAGTCTTTATATCATTTTTTATTTGGATTACTAAAGCAGTTAATTCATCCAATTTTTTGTCAAGAGAACTAATATGTTCTCCCAAAACTTTAACATAAAGACCCAAATAATTATTTTGAGAAATTAAATTATTTATTTCGTTGATGCTGACTGCCGCAACATCTTCTTCAATAAATTATTGAAAGGCAGTAAAAGTGATACCTGTATTATTTGGTAAAATAAAGGATGACTGAGGTGGATAGACAGCCTTAATAATATTACTAGTTTCATCTTTATAAGATCGTTCAAGAACATTGATGTATAAAGGTAAATAAGTGGTTATGAACCAGGGTACAAAATACATGATTTGATTTATGTAGAGCACAAGTTTCATAAAATTCTTGAGAAATATTATTCAAATCACTAGCACTATAAGTGTCAAAAAATCATGTTTTAAACCGGTTCCATTTATTACTCAAAAACTTTTTCTGAATGTACTTTCTTGCTAGTGATCCTGGACTAAAATCTATTTGGTGTACATTCATCATTAAGTTTATTAGGATCAAAATCCATTTCGGATACAGAAGAAATATCCTTATCAGAAATATTAGAAGAATTATCATTAGCTTGAACAATAATCGTTCGAGGATCAATTTTTATTTTATTAACAGGTTTATTATTTTGATCAGCATATATAATAGGACAAGAAACCGTATAAGGCATGGTATGCAAAGAAGCAGCACGATTATGAGCTGGATCATACACTGGTTCAATTGGTGATATATATTGAATAGCAAGCAATCTTCTATCAGAAAATGAATGTCTATTATATGGGACACTTCTATCATCAAACTGAATGCAAATCCTACCATCTGGATTTTGTGTAATATGAGAATATTCAGAATTAGTGACAGCATTTGTTATCTGACTTGGGGATATAACAGAATCCAGGGTCCAAGTTGTTGGAAAATTAATTTCTTCCCATTTTATAGGTCTTCTAGTAGTGACCTTAGATTTAAGAAAATTAGTTTCCACCAAAATAGTCTGATCAGATGTATCATATAACTTACATTTCGAGTTTTAACGTAGAAAGTAATTTAAAATAAATTCTATATGATAAACATATTAATTCAGATCCAGGTGCATAATTATAACCATTCGTTTTAACATTTAATGTTAAAGCATCAAGAATATTAACATCAGTTAAAGATAATTACAAATTTGGTTGAGTATTAAAATATACAGGACCATATGCCACAGTGGACTCAATCGAACCCATTAAAGATTGTCTAAAATTTAAATTTCTAGCATCACGTAGAGCAACTAAAAATGTCTCAGGTAACCCTTTAAGAGTTAATGGCTTAAAAGCAATTTGAACCATGCCAATATGCAAGAAATTATACTAATTTTTATATAAATCGATATCTCATTTATTTAATAAACGAATAGTCTGTTCAGA